>CEMM01321634.1:12094-23333 GCA_900068975.1 Hygrocybe conica | reverse complement strand
TGGAATCACTCCGAGCGACGAAATGGCTTGAAGCTCCACCTCTTGTTCTTCCGAACAGGTTTCTTTGCATCTACATCGTCCGCAGCTTCCTCTTCTCCGCCGTCTTCCTCTTCCTTCACCATATCAGGGGCTGCTCTACCTCTGATCGAGGCAAATATGCCACGCCGCTTCTCGTGCTGTAACGGCGCCCTTGGGGGATATATTGACGTGACTTGGCCAGACCACATCGAGTCGCCGTATGAAGACATCATGTCGGCGAGTGCCATCTCGTAATCTTTGTCCCCATCGTCGTAGTATGGTCCGACGACCGTGCTCGTTGTGCTTTGCGAGAGAAGCGATGGGGTTGAACGTGAGGACACCATGAGAGTGATGATCGATCTGATCGAGTGTCGGGACAATTAAAACGGAAACCCGGTGGGCGCCTATTTGATCTGTGTGGGAGGAAAGAGCGAAGGAGCACCTCTCAGACTGTGTGGTGACCGCGATCCGAGACTTTATATTGTCCTTACTTCGGGATCCAGGGTCTGGGCGCTGCCTCGTGGTCAAATCAAACCGATTTTGGTGAACATCGTGTCCAGCCAAAAGAGGCATTCATTCAGCTAGCAGAACTGCATCATATAGTAAAGAAGCTCCAAATACGAATCTTTACTCATGCTCGAATTCTTGCAGCGGAGGTGGTTTTCGGCGGGGATCACGTGATCCTGGACATTGGACTACACTAGTATTTCCTCCATCTCCCTCTCTAGAATTATGGTGTTTGAATGATTTTATAGGAGGAGCTATTTTATAGAATGATATAAAACGTGCATTTCGGGGCTTTCGAGCTCAAGACCGCAAAAGATTGATCTCTGAATTTTCTCGGCCCGGTAACGCCGGCGTTGAACTTGAGCGATCAGCCATGCTTTCCGACACTGAATCAGATGCCGAATCTATTCACCAAATTACTATTAACGAGCATTACGCCAAGGCATTCGCGTACAGGAAGGAGCGCGAAGAACTCCAAAAGCGTTCGTTGACTCGTGTCTAGGGTTCAGACGAGTGAGACGACTCATCAATTTTTTTCTTCAGTAAAGGATAAATACGGCTCGGATATTGAAGAGAGCGATCTAGAAGAAGACTCCGACTCCGAGGATGATGAATTGGAGGATGAACTCGGCGAGGAACTTACACCTGCTGTCGACGCTGCGATTCTACGGACACTTGCAAGAATCAAGCGAAAGGATCCGTCTATTTACCAAGCAGGCGCTGATGTATTCCAAGGTCAGTTTTCCCGCTTCCCCTGTAATTTTTTGTTGGTAACGCGATCATATCACTGGCAATAGAAGAGCATCTTAAAGCTGGCTCGTTGCGATTATCTCGCCCATCGAAGGACAAGGTACTCCAGATCCTGCACCATTCCCACTCTGAACTTCATAATCGATTTAGTCAAAACCTTTAACCATGCGTCAAGCTAAACTGGAGTCTGCTCTCAATCCTGATTCTCGGTCCCCCTCACCACAACCGATCACCCACGCAGAAGAACAACGCGCCTTACGTGACGAAACAATTGCCGTTTTTCACAATGCAACAGGACAGGAAAACGATGCAGAAGATGATAGCGGGGATGACGATTTGCTCGTTCTGAGGGACAAGTCAAAGGACGAACTGGAAAGAGAGGACGAAGAATATCGCGATTTCCTGCAAAGAGAGGTTGGACATGACCTCCCTGATCTGATAACGGTCGAATCAGGCATGGGAAGCACACCTGACCCCGAAGAACCTCGCAAAAAAAAGCGCAAGAAGGAAAAGTCAGAAGGGGTAGAGGACAAAAAAGAAACAGATCAGGAATTCCTCGTGAAGTACGTTCCACTTTCCCGGTGATTATACCATGACTTAAAATCGGCACCCATCCCCTTCTAGTTACATTCTCAATCGTGGCTGGATAGATCGATCTTCTCAAAGAGTCCCAACGTACAAGGAGATCACCAACACAAAAGGGAAAAGGAAATCAAAAAAGGACTCTCCGAGGCCCGTTCACTCCGAATCGGACAAATCTGACAGCGATGTTCAGAAGACTGATGACGGACAGAGCAGAGACGACAGTTTTGACGACCTCGCGGATACGTTCGAGAGCTCTTACAATTTCAGATTTGAGGAACCGTGGGTCCAAGGGTTATTCATCTGTTCCTCCCAGAAAAACCTACATGCATTGTTTCCGGCAGGGACGCGGCCGTCATCAAATCGTTTCCTCGTAATTTGCCTTCCTTGGTCCGGCGGGAGGATACCACACGGAAAGAAGCTCGCGAGCGGCGAAAGCAGCGAAAGGAGGAAGAAATTCAACGACAGAAGGAGGAGGTAAGGCGACTCAAGGGGCTCAAGATGAAGGAGATCAAAGCTAAGCTGGAAAGGATCGGACGGGAAGGTGGAAGGAATTTGGAAGAATCAACAGGTCATTCCCATTGCTGTGCGATACCTCGTGGTAATCAGGACCTGATTTCTTCACAAATAGCCCTACAAGAATTGGATCTTGAAGGCGACTGGGATCCCGAAGCTCACGACAAGCAAATGGCACGGATTTACGATATTGACGCCGATGCGGTTGATGAGGAGAAACCTCATTGGGACGACGACATTGATATCGGTGATCTTATACCTCCAGATCAAGAGGCGGTCACAAGGAAGAAGAAAAAGAAAAAAAAGAACAAGAACAAGAACGCAGAAGATGTACCGGAAGGCGGTGTGGACGTTGACGACATGGATGCAGAAATGGAACCACAGGATGAAGAAGAGTGGGATGGGACGGAAGAAATGAGAAAGAGGAAACTGGAACAATACATGGATGAGATCTACGGGCTCGAGTTTAACGACATCGTTCGCTCGTTCCCATCTTTTTATCAACAGCTTTCTAACCACTCTCTCCCGCAGGTTGGAGGCAAGCCCACTCGGTTCAAGTATGCCTCCGTCCAACCTCAGAAATATGGCCTGACACCAGCGGAGATCCTCATGGCGGACGACACCGACCTCAATCAATATATGAGCGTCAAGAAGTACGCTCCCTACCGAAAAGAGACGCGCTGGGACGCTACGCGCAACGAAAGGCTCAAGGAACTCAAGAAGAAAATCAGTGAGCGCGAACGCGCGGCTGGTGTGGATAGTCCAGCGTCAGAAGCCAGACCGACGAAGAAGCGGATGGGCAGGAAGGAGCGCTTGAAGAAGAAAGCTTTGGCACAGGCGGGTGATGGCAAATCACCAGCTGGCGCCAAAGTGGATGAACAGGGGGATGTTGACATGTCCGGAAGTGGAATCGAGGATACCCAGACTCACGCAGCACAAGATGAGGAGGCAAAACGGAAGCGAAAACGGCGAAAACGATCGGTTAAAGAGTGAATTGACAACCGTCCACACATTTGGTTCCGTTCGTGAATCCGAAATGATAGTCATTGCGCATGCGTGATATGCAAGATAGCTACAAAGATCGAAACAATGTCCGTGAAGCGAAACTGCACTACTTGATACAAATCATTGTCTATGAAAGTGCTACCAGAAAATGTCCAACACGGAATCGTGCAATAGTTCATGATGTGGATCGTCGAATATCACGTCAGGCGGCATTGGCCGCAACTGCCGGAAAAACTGAGACCAGTGGCTCGCAAATTACACGTCTGCAGAACAGACGACGAGCAGAGTGCACCAGGCACACTGCCTGTCAAGCCTGTGTTGTTCGACAGACTGAGTATCTGAAGTCGCGGTGGGAACGACGGTGGAAGAGGCCCCTGCAGACCATTCGAATCGAGGTGTAGTTCCGTGAGCGATAAAAAATTGGAGATAGAAGCGGGTATTGTGCCCGTTATCGAAGTGGTCGAGAGATCACTGTCAAAATACAAATTTAATAATCATGTCACAGTGGAAAACGTTGTGAGGACATACATTAGTCTAAGTGACGACAGGAGTGAAGAGCTTGAGGCAAGAGTGGCGAGTGGATTCGTAAGTGTCTGTCCGTTGACGATGCTACAGGCAGAACGAGAATTATTCTTAGCATCCAGGATTGAAAATAGCAGCAAAAGTACGAACAGGTTCTGTAAGGAGGTCTGAATGATGCTTGAGGGTAGGGTGTTGCCCATTTGTGGATTCTTCACGAGCGTCAGGGTCATGATGGAATTCGGGGCAGCAAAGATGTTATCGGGTATTGCCGTTATGGCAGTAGCTTCCAGGTGAAGAGAGTTCAGCGACGTGAGGTTTGCAAAGGTCGTAGGTAGCGAGCTCCCTAAGAGCGAAGCCAGATGAGTTGCGTGTCGTAGAAAGGGTAGAGTGAGGCTCACCTGGAATGACATTGTTGCCGATTACGTCAAGACTTTGCAGACCACGAAGTACGCCGAGTTCACTTGGGATCGCGACAGGAACGGCTGGGAAAGTGAATTGCCTAAGATGGAAATCGGTTGAGTCACAAGTCCTTGAGCTCACAAGGGAACTCCACTCACAACGATGAAACACGACCTGCACCGTCACATGAGACACCTCTCCACGCACAGAAGCGAATGTCGTTCATCCAGCCTCCTGCAGCAAGATTGGTCTGGCCATCAGAGTTGGCGTCCCTGAAGGCGGCGCTCAACCCGCAAAATTGGATGGCGTCTACGACTCGCTGTGCGTCCTGAGGTTTTGAAAAGGCGAAGTCTGCAGGAATAGACTGGAGGATAGGGAGACACGTAGAGCACGGGTATCCTGAGGGGTTGGTGGGCGCATTCACTTCGTATTGAGATATGCATTGTTGGGCGTTGGTCGGGAGGGCAAGAGGGGGACGTGAGGTTGGCGGGGAGACCGAAGGTTGTTGTGGGCGTTTGCGATCGGATAGAAGCAAGATAACGCTGGAATTGAGGAAGATGGTGTCTGCCAGGAGGTAGAGGAGAAGAATTATCAGAGCGATAATCCACCATCTTCGGCGTTTCTTCTGCTTCTCATCAGGATGGCATTTGCAACATTTTTTCTCGGGGGGCCATGTTGGACGATGACGTGGCTGAATAGGAACCATGTCCGGCTCCTGGTTGAGAGTGCGCAAGTCGAAAAAGAACTGGGTGAACCTGTCCTTGAGTCGACTGGGTCTTGGGCTTGTTGCGCCAGCTTCAACATCCTTTGTAGAGCGTTGTCGAGAGAAAAAGGAGTAGCAACTCGCGGAGCGGTTGTGAGAGAAGGAGGGCGGTGATTCGGGTGAGAATTTGGATCTCGTAATTGGAAGATCGTTTGGCGGAACTGTGATTGAAAGGTGTTCCCTGAATTTGGAAGTGCTTTGCAACGAAGGAGTGGATTGGCGGTCCATGGCGTCGGTGAGAGTCGCTCTCGAAGTTAAATGGTGGTGGAGTGAAAACAAGAATGGCCATGACCGAGGTCCCGTTTATAAATGCGATCGATTTTTTATTGTTCCGTTGTACAATGGTTTGTTTACGTTTGTTTGTACTCCCGCCTTTGTTTGGATCCAAGGCTGTAGCCAAACAACGCCATATACAATTAAGGACCTCCTCCGTAGATAGTTACATTCTGTTGTCTCCAACGTCGTAGTGGCCCCCACCATGAAAATGACTCTATCTCCCGTATCCGTTCCTGCTGTTCCACCGTCTGCGCGCGGGCCGCAACCTGGTGAGCGTGCCTGAACACCTGATACCACTGGTAAATAAAATTTGGCACGAGCCGCGAACTTGGACCGCTTTCGTTGTCGATGGAAGGTGTGCGCGATGGAGACCGTGACCTTGATCGCGATGGAGGCCTCGATTGCCGTTGTGTCGGTGAAGGTGGGCTGTGATCCGCCTCCGAGCGGACAGGTCGTCTGTTCATCACAAACGCGCCAGCGACGCCTTTCAACGCCAACCTAGCCCTCTCCCGAGTCTCTCTCCTCCTCTCGTGCCTTTCTCTTTTTTGGCGCTCACGCTTCTCCATCCTCGAGATCATCTCTTCCACTGGGACATTACCCCCAACAGTCCACCCTCCGGCGCCAACCCACCACCACCAGCCTAGAAAACTCTGCCATAGCACGACCGCCCACATCAAACCCGGCAACCATAAATACTCTCCTTCCCTCGGCACATACAAGAAATTCAGTGCCGTGCTGACGAGCGCCAAGCCCAACGCAGCGCCACCAAACACAGCAGTACCACCTTCAAATCGCCAGGCTTGCTTCCGATTGACGAGGAATCCCCAGATAAAAAGCGCCGCAGTAAAGAGCAGGGATAGCGCCGCATTACACACGTTATGAATCGCAGAAGCGAACGAGCTGATTTGATCATTCGAGCTGATCAGAAGGAGTTGCATTGCGAAGGAGACCACGGAGAGTGGCACTGAAAGACGTGAGATACATTCAAATAACATGGAAAGGCTTTTCACCTAGTAGTCCGAATATAAGAGTGGCCTCCAGTCGTGAAGGGTAGAGCGATGTCAAGAATTGGATATGTGTGATCTGGGTCCATAGCCATGAGCAAACCAGCCTTGGTTCAGATGTACGAGTGATCAATCCACTGACCTGCGCCATACCTGCTGTCCAGGCGTGCATGACAGACCAGGTCGCTCGGGAGATGACGCTTCCCTCGACACTCGGCACATGGACCGCAATGTAGCTGAGCATATACGGCCACTCCTGGCTCTCTCTTATAGAAACAGAGAGAACCACATGTAATGTGGCGAACAGTGTGATGAGCAGGCTTGTGACGCCGAACAGTTGCAAGACAAAATTGAGGGGTGCAAGGGGCCAATGATACTGAGCCGTGAATACAAGATGAATGAAGAGCACAGAGACGAGTGTCAGCACGATGCCAGTGAGAAGAATCTGGACGGGCAACGAGCGCGCAAATTCAGGTCGATACTGCAGGTAGGGGTCGAAGTCGAAGCTAATTCGTTCTATGATGTCAGGTAAACGGAGCGGATGCTCGACTGAATACGTACGTGGAGCCCCGGACACTCGAACCCAAACATGCGAACAGGAAGAGCGCTAGCAATGGTGACATGGTGATATTTATTACAAGGGACCAATCGATTTCGTGGCTGAATGCCAGCAGTCGGAAGTGCGTTCAACGTTGCGGCATCGACGGTGTTTGGCAACAGCTTCTGGAACAAACAACTCAATGCCACTTAAAGTCCGGGTGCAGAAATTATGAGGTAGAATAGCTAGTACGAATGGAGTGGCGTGGGTTACTAGGTTAATTTAGGTGCTTTCAAGTAAAGGAACGATATGCGGCGTAAAATTCGTATGGTCAGCGTAACTCGATCTCCTGTCTACCTTGAAATCCTGTCGTAGCATGTTCACCTGCTGCAGCGCTGAGTTGCGTAGCCATGAGACTACGGAAAAAGGAGTCTTTGTTGCTGACCTGGAGCATGTTGAGAAGGAATGGAAGGGCAAATGGAGAACTCAACACACCAGTTGTCTATAGGTGCCGGATTCCACGATTCTTCCATCTACAAACGCATAAGCGGTCCAACGAGAGAATCAACGGGTGGAATAAACGGACTGTCAAGAACCACTATCCGTTCTGCCCGTGCGATCGTCGAGAGACGGTGTGCCACAACGAGACAGGTCGTTTGCCTTGAACGCAGTATTTTGTCAATCGCGTCGTTAACCTACGAATCGTGTCAATCACTACGTGGCGTTCCGACAAGCAGTAAGATTACTCGATGTTCGGACGCGGCATCCAGAGAACTCGTCGCCTCGTCTAGAGCGAGAATCGCAGGTTTCTTGAGCAACGCACGGGCTATTGCCAACCGCTGCCTTTGTCCTCCGCTGAGCGTAAGACGACCAACTGAGGAGACGCAATTGAATGAGTCAACAGTCCAGGGTATGCAATGGCGGACAAGACGAACTTTCCGTGTCGAATCCGTTGGGAAGTCCCCATATGAACTCACAATTGGCTTCGCGTGCGGCGGCCTCGATTTGCTCCATGGAAGCGTGTTCGTTTCCGAATGCGATATTTGAAGCAATGGTCCCACTAAATAACACCGGGTCCTGATAAAAATTTCATCGTAAGGTGGAGACAAACGCCAAGGAAGAAAAGGCGAGACCTGAGGGACGACGCCAATAATATTCCGCCAAGACGAGACAGTGAAGTCCCGGATATCTAGATGGTCATCAACAACAGGAATCTCGGATACAAATCATGCTTGAACCTTGTCCATCAAAACAGACTCTGCCTTGCACAGGATCATAGTATCTTAGAAGCAGGGAGTGAACCGTCGACTTCCCACTACCACTCCGACCTCTAAAGAGCAACACGAAACATCAGCTGGCTGGAAACATAAACCCGACCGATGCTCTTACACGATGGCCACGCTCTCTCCAACACCGATTTCGAGACTGAAATCCTTCAAAATATCCATTTGGCGACTTGGATATTGGAAGTCGATTCCTTCAAATCTGACTGGTCCTCGACGGGTTGGATCGAGATTGGCCCCTACACTGATTGGAATGGCTGGCTGCCGGTCTAGAAGATCGAAAATCCGTGTTCCAGCCCCAATTCCACGCATGATAGAAGACTGGAGCAAGGGAACTGTAACGACAGCGGCGCAAGAGTGCTTCAAAGAGACATACAAAGAAAGACCTGGGAATAAGCAATTGAGGCAGGTGAACATTGCATAGCGAAAACAACGAGGGTTGAATACGTTAGCATTTGGAGGCCACCACCGACGTAAACAGTGTAAAGCAAGACGCTGGTTAGTTCTCCCACAGAAATAGCACCTTGTGACACGAGTGTTCCACCTGACCTCGCCGTTTCAGCGTTACAGCAGATCAAAAGTCGAACTAGAGCAGACCATATCCGAGCAGCGCCAGAACCGTGACGTTCCCGCCCCAGCCGGTGCTTCCGTAGAAAATGCCGCTTGCAACAGCTTCTTTTCGCGCAAGGTCAAGGATGGTATCCACTTTCTGGTGAAATTTATGTTGTTCTTGTGTTTGGCCATTGAAAGCTTGGACAGTGCGGAGAGCAGAAAGTGATTCAGAAGCCACCTAAACACCGAAAGAAATTCATGCTTGACCAATCGATATCAGAGGCAAATAAACACCTTTGTCATGTCTCCCACAGCTTCCTGGGTCTTGCTCGATAGTCGTTTGATATACCGCCCGTAGAACACCTGACAGAGCTGTCAATTGTACTGTACGACAAATGATCACAATAACATACGGCGCCAAGACTGACGGGGGGGACAAAACCGAGCATCAACAAGGTCAAGGGTGGGGAGATGTAGTACATGGCGCCCACTGCGAGGAATGTTCAGGACGATTTCGAGCGTGGACCACAAACTTTGGGAGCTCACAACCAACGGACGCCATGACAATCGCACGGAGACCATCAGACAGATTCTGGGTAATACTTATCAAGAAATGAGGTTCTTTTCGCTGAGGTCCAGCCATCGGGCATACCTCTCACCGACGATGCTCGTGTCCACACTCAGTCTGCTGAGAACATCACCCTCGCCTCGTTCAACAAATTCGACCTCTTGTCGTAGAGAAGCTGCGTATGTCTGCTCACGCAAACGCGCGATGATTCGTTGACCTGAGAAATCAATCGTGTCAGACTAACAATGTTGGAAGAGACAAAGCAAATGACAATAGAGCTGCGAATACTCCAAGGGACGAGAGTCAAGGTAGAAAACGAACCAGTCATTCTCATGATCATTGCCCTACCAGCATTCGCTGCAGCCCCGACTGTAAACATAAGAAGAACAAGGCCAGATGCTTGAATCGTTGAAAGGCCGAAAGGAATTTGCTGAAAATACGTTAGGTGGATACGATCGGAATAGTCCATGACGCGTACTGGAGTAGCGGAGGAAAAGAAGTCAATGAGTTTCCCGATGGTGAACGGGATGCTCATGGACACGGACGAAGAGACAAAAAGTAGACCGACGGCCGCTGCCAGAGGCCTTCGTTCGGGCGTTGCGAGAGAAACGATTTTCCTAAATGACGACGCGCTTTCTGGTGCTTGACCGACTTGGAACGACGAAGGAAGAATACGGGAAAGAATCGACACGTTCGGGCGAGGAGAAGGGGACCCGGTAGATATCGGTGCATTCGAAGAATTAGCTCGACAAAGGTTGGTAATTAGGTGAGGCCGTCGAGGTAAATGGAAGCTTGTATTCAAGTTCGGGCCATGGGTGACGGAATGCCAGTGCGTGCGTTTCAAAGCCGTCCTGGACCACCGCAGATGGACAGCCAGCATCCTGTGCGTTCCTGCCAACCGCACCACGTCAAAGTCGTCGAGGTCGATGAAGAGTTCAGTATTCGGGGTAAAGCCGCATGAGAAAAAATTCGGGTGTTTCGCCGAGTGGCGTCATCACCGCCGACCATGCCTCTCAACATCCCCGGCATTCTGGTTCATTTCCAAGTTCTCTTCAACCCTCGGATCCTCATACCTGGGATTGTCGTGCGAGGTGGTTATCTTGACCAAAGCATTGAATTCCGGGTTCTCATCAGAATACTTTGCAGAAAGACATACGCCAGCTTGATTTTTCGGCGCTGTACCAGGCAGGATACCGCGGCGCTGTTTTCGACAAGGATAATTGTCTGGTGAGTTTTTCTTCTGGTATCTTTTGTATCGCGACCTCATTCCCGCATAGACAATACCACATCGCGACACCATTGTTCCCGAGCTCGAAGTAACATGTCTTCAAATATTCTTGTTCTGTAGCTTATCGTTATCAAGGAAGCATGGCGTCAGTGCAGAGAAACCTTTGGAGAGGGGAACGTTGTGATTGTAAGCAATATGGCTGGCACTTCACACGATGCGGGACAGTTGGAGGTGCGCTAATGCTGTTACACTCATAAAAAAACTCAATGTTTTGTAACCTGAATAACCCAGGCAGAATCTGTCACGTATCACTTGGGAGTTCCTATCCTTCGTCATCGGTCGCCCAAGCCCTCGTACTCCTGCATCACGACGATTCGACGATATTTCGGGTCACTGCGTGTCCCTCTGCGCGACAATGAATTGATAATCGTCGGCGATCGTATCTTGACCGACATCGTCATGGCAAATCGGATGCACCGGAAGTCAAACGTACCTCTACTTCCTGGGAGTTCAGATGACAAGGTCTCTCACGAGCAACACATTCGATCGCTAAGCGGTCCTCTGGCGGTTTGGACAACGGGACTCTGGGAACGGGAGAACATGATTCTGCGTTGGTGGGAAAATAGGCTTGTTAATATGACATCTCGATGGACTAGTCATCCTGAAGACGGCGGACGACTGAATTACGCCAGATTCGTCAAAACAATGTGATGGTCCGGAGGGTCATC
>CEMM01321622.1:58062-74289 GCA_900068975.1 Hygrocybe conica | reverse complement strand
TAGGATGAAGGGATCTTTTACCGGTGCATTGGCAAGTGAGTGATATCTGTGTTGTACAGTACGGTGATCTCTGTTATAGAATCGCGGCGTTCAAACTTTTACGGTCCTGTCATCGTAAACGGTTCTGCCAACACACAAGGGACTGCCCATTATGCTTGGTTCTTAGGTGGTACGACGTTCCCGATGGATCCGCCGCGTTATGGCTCCGAGGACCAGCCTGATAGACTTTCCGGCGTTTCGGCTGCCTTTCCTCCCAAATCGACCCACCTCGACGCCGCATTAAGATCCTGATAAGACTGGGAGCCCATCAGATGCTGCGTCCTCTGCGGCTCTGCCTATGGCCGTACAGACGATGTCCAACAACTCAAAATTGCCCCCCAATTTTTTGGCCGAAGAAGATAACCAATCCATCCGCAGTGCTACTAGTAATGTCGCCACCGGCCCTGATACTCCTCCCGAGCTACCATTCAGATGGAAGATGACTATGGCAGTCTTGACTTGCTTTTGTACCTGTGCGTAAATATCCGTCTGCAAGATGTATTCAAACTGAACCGTGTTTCGCCTAGTTGGAAACCATTGGTCTAATGTGAGATGTCTTTTGTTACTCAAACCAATGTTCTGACCCTCGTTGGATCCTTCAGGGACTTATTGTGTACGACCTTCCATTTACGAAGATTCTCGCAATAGCTGTTGTCCCACAGTGCTATCAAGACAACGATCATAAAGAACCTCAAAATCAACAACTCCGAATTTGCGACATTGGTAGGTCTGTGGCTATCTGATGTGTACCGCTCATTTATCCCCTGTCCAAGGTCTCTGTTACGAATCTGGTACCTCACCTCTGCTGTAAACAAGGTTCGCCATATTGAACATACATGCAGATCAATGTATTCCTATGCGTCTGCATTGGTTTATCAATCGATCGGTGGGGTGGACCCTTGTTGTCCGCAATATTGGCTGCATTCCATCTCTGCGGAGCTGTCGTCATGGCTGGTTCGGCGACGAATCATCTCAACAGCTACCCACTTCTTGTGCTTGGAAAGGTTATTGCTGCTATCGGAGACGGCTCCCTGGACAATGCCCAACACCGCATATTCTCCACTTATTTTTCTCCAGGGAAAGGTTTTGCTTTTTCCATAGGTGAGTTTCCTGTCATGTCGATGGACTCTAGTTTTTGGTATGACATGAGTATATAATAGGTGTTATCTGGTGAATATCCAATGGTTATTGACGAACTCATCATGTTTGTTCATAAATAATAGGTCCATCGCAAATTTGGCCCAATTTGTCGGACATGCCTCTGCCAATATCATTGCTAGGGACCTCGGCAGCTACGCCTGGCCGCTGTGGATTAGTGCTGCCATCAGTCTCTTTTCCCTTCTTTGCGCCATCGGAGTCCTCTTTCTGGACAATTACTTGCGTCGTCACTTCATTATCAACGACAAGACCGGTAGCGGGACCGGTCCCGGACTATTCAAGCAAGTTGGATTACTGCAATTTTCGACTACCTTCTGGATTGTCGTGCTATTTTGCGTGTTTGAGAATGCTGGCGTGCAATCTTTCGTATCCATCTCAACGTTAGTCAGGACCACAACTATCACCTTCTCTCTGACGCTGATACTTGTTCGCCCTTTTAGTCAACTTGCCCAACAACGTTTGAAGAAGGGTGCGGTTGTCGGAGGATGGGTATCAAGCTTCTACCTGCTCCTGCCCGCTGTCATCACCCCTTTCCTAGGAATATTCATCGACGCATTTGGTCGTCGTGTGTCCATTCGTATGGAGTTTTCAGCTGATTTTCTGTCAAACTTGCTAATATATGCGTCCTAGTGTTCATGTCCGGCGTGTTCTTCCTGATAGCCATGTTGCTCTTGAAACTCTCGCACAGTATACCTACTTTTGGTGTGTCGCCAGTTTTCAACTGTACTGAACCGAACTGACTTGTATTGTGCGCAGTGGCAGCATATGTATTTTACGCTCTGGCCCAGGTATGTCATGACAACTGGAATAATTTGTTATGCTGTGACGTTGTCGGTGCGCAGAGCGTAACGCCAGCACCTCAGGTCGAAATAATTCGAAGTATTATACCGGACCCAAAGTATTACGCAACAGGGTGAGCCTAAGTAGTTTGTTGATGAGAGTCGCTGTGCTCAAACTCTCCTAGCTTTTCGATCAAAAGTACGAATACGGATCTGCCCGATGGATGACCCAAACACTAACATATCTTGTGAAAGAATCATGTGTACAGGCCTCTATTGTGATCATCACTATCGCTGCCGGCAGACTGCAAGACATGTCGCACTCTTCGCTCGATCCTGGCGTGACTCTCTGGTTGGTTTATGCTGCCATCTCTGTCCTCATTTCGGGCGCCGTCTTGTTTCTGTCGTACTCAACCATAGGCATGACTCTACTTCCTGCGGTGCGGTTGGCCGAGGTACCCCCGCCGAAGCTTGAGAAGGAAGTCGAACGCCTTTGGGGTACAATGGGGCTCCAGGACACCTCCGAATCAGGGCCTTCCATCCAGGAAAAAGAACGGATTTTGAAGTCCACTCGGTCTGGAACATCTCCCACGTTAAATTTCCCCAAGGTGCTATTGCCATGCTGTGGTTTCGCCGTCATTCTGGTCGGTTGGGTCTTATTCGCACTAGGCGTTGTGTGGGGTGTGCATGGCAGTGTGACTGCTGGGACTGTTGGGGAATGATTCTTATTGTGATACGTAGAGATCGAAGCCAGCTGCTTTTCTCCCGTACACGACTACGTCCTGGTTGTCCGTTGACTTGCAACGTGCTATCGAACCAGTCCGTCAGCGGCGCGAAAAGGGGTCCGGCCGATCCTATGTCGTCATCTGGCGCTGTGACGTCATGCCCAGAATTGTATTTATATAGACCTTCCCACCCAGCGGTATATCATCTCCCATTCTTCTCTCTACCATCATGCGGCGTGCTCTACTTCTCATCTTGACTTTCGCCTTAGTCGGCACTCAGGCCTCATCTTGGTTTGCCTCTGAGACACCTCGTTCGTTGCATCTCATCCTCTTCGCCCCGCTCACTGTTTCACTCACAACCTATACGTCACCCAGATTATACTCAGTGGTCGGCTGCGGATCTTAAAAATTGGCTTGAGGATCACCATATCAACGTCCCGTCATCGTACTCCAGGGATCAGTTAGCAGATCTTGTAAAGGCCAACTGGAACTCCGCAGCATCGTGGTCTCAAGCCCAGTACGCCCATGCCCAGCAGGCATTTAGGGACCTGCGCGAATCATCGTTTGATGCCTGGGACGAGAGTCGTCTGCGCAACTTCTTACTGGAGCAAGGTGTCGTTGAACCCAGCGGACCACGCGAAAACCTGGTGTCACTCGCCAAGCAAAAGTACCGTGGATATCAGGACGCTGCCAGCTCTCTAGGTTCGCAAGCCTCAGCTTCCGTCAGCACAGCCATCTACGGAGACGCCACGTACCAGACTAGCAAGTCCTTGTCGTCCATTGCTGCTCAGGCAACCAAAGACGCAGCAAGGATGCTCGACAACACCAAGGATTACGTGTACTCGACGTGGAGTGACAGTCAATTGGAAAACTACCTGCGGGAAAAAGGCGTTTTGAAAGATACCACTCGATACTCCAGGCAGGACCTTCTCGCGAAGATGCAAGATGCATACGCGAAGGCGACTGCACCAGTCTGGGAGTCTTGGAGTGATTCATACATGGTATGCTGCTACGATTTCCTGGCGCTGGTATATTCATCTGAATTCTGTAGCAACAATGGCTTGTCGATCACAACATCGTCAAGTCCGATTTTCAGAAGAATCGCGAAGCTCTTCTTAATCAGATGACGAAATATTATTACAGTGTCTCCGATAACGTCTGGAGTACTTGGAGCGATAGCGAGCTCAAGGCTTGGCTCGTCGATCACAACGTCATCAAGAGCGATGCCCAACTCACGAGGGAGAAACTCATCAAATTGCTGCAGTACGTCTTTGACCCGCAGTCGGTACTCCTATTAACCCCATGTCAGGGAGAACTACACCAATGCAGCTGACACAATATGGAGTGCTTGGTCTGACAGCGACATGCGCGCTTGGTTGATTGAGCATGGCCATCTGAAGTCGGAAGCGCAAGCCAAAAGGGATGAGCTCATCAAACTGATGAATAGCAAATACAACGATGCATCAGCTCGTCTGGCCTCGTACCTTGTGTGGCCGGATGCACGTCTGAGGGCGTATCTCAGGGAAAGGGGTCTCAGCGAGGAGGCCTTGCCAACTGGTCGCCCTAGTTTACTGCGTGAGAGGCCTTTTCTTTTGTTTTGCGGCCAACTGCTTCACTGATGCATCTGTGGGCAGAGGAAGTTCGAATTCGCTGGGTCCAGACTACGAACAACGCCGACGCGTTGTTCGCGAGGATCAAGGACATCGTGAACGGCGGTGTGGAGGTGGCGGAAGAATCACTCAGTCGCATTCTTGAAATCTTGGGCGTCCGCAGCGAGCAGGCTAGTCAAAAGGCGAGAGAAACGTATGATCATGCGAGCGAGAAGATCAGCGAAGGACATGAGCGTCTGAAGGGTGAACTATGAAAAAGATTGTGTCATGGTATAGTATTTTCGCAAAGTGACAACGATTGTAAACAATCCGAGCGATTCTTTCTGCCAGAGGCAAGCCAAAGGTATCGAGATGATAGTGAGAAGGCTCTACGGTTACATGCTTGACTTGGACCCGACTGCTGGGTTGTTGCGGAAACCGGTCCGATCACGTGGCAGCTTCTGCTCACCCACCCTACAAAAACCATGGCAAGCCGAAGCCACAGCTCAAACCCACCTTGATACTAGCCACGCAGCAAGCCTAAACCGCTGTACTGAGCAGGGCAAAACTATTGTATCGCGCACCATGAACAACGATTATGATATTACAGTAGCTAGTACAGGAGAAATACCGCATTCGGCGACCTGTGAACTTGCTTGTCAACGCGACGGGCGCTTGTTTCTAGGATGGCCTTCGTGTCTAGCAAGGATGTAGAGGCTCAAGGTTACTCGCAAAATGAGAAAGGCATGATCTGGAAAGTTCTTTTCAGAGGATCGCTTTATCAACCTTTGTCCCAGGGACACTATCCAGGGGCATCGATACCGAGAAAGACCATCGGGTTGCCGATGGCAAGGCGTCTCGTACGAGTATTTTTTTGCCTGAGAGTTCTTTGCCGAACTGACTAAATATCATGTCAGTCCTGCCCAACACAGTGACTCCCCGCCATGACGGCCGAAAACGCGGCTTACAGGACCTGGACGAAGTATGGACGGAATACCTCTCCGAATCAGAAAGGCGAGACAATGAAATGTTAGAAGCGTGCGACAAAAACATGGACGTCCTTTTGATCTTCGTGGGTTTTATTCAATGTGCTCCATGCTGTGTGACAATCCAGCTGACGTTATTCTCTTGTTCTACAGGCCGGTCTCTTTTCTTCCGTTCTGACGGCATTCATTGTCAACTCGTATGGAATGTTGCAACCTGATCCTCAGGTCTACACCAACGCCTTATTGGAGACGATTGCTTCTCAGTTGAGAGCATCGGCTTCTGGATCCCCACCTAGCTCACCTGGGTTCAACATCCCAGGCGTCGACTTCACGCCATCGCGAGCAGCTGTCCGCCTGAACGTCTTTTGGTTCAGCAGCCTGACATGCAGTCTTCTGGCTGCCTTAGGCGCTGCGCTCGCAAAACAATGGGTTGTCGAGTATCCTCGGGGTGCCGCCCCATCTGCCACGCCATGTCAGCGTGCACAACATCGCCAGACTCGCTTCATCGGGATTACAACCTGGCACTTTCTCGCTGTCATTGATTTCCTGCCATCGCTGATTCAGATAGCCTTCGTCCTGTTCTTCATCGGTCTCTGTGATTTTCTGTTCTCACAGAACAGGATCGTGGGCTTTATTGTCCTGATCCTATGCATCCTCGGATTTCTTTTCATCATATTCAGTCACATTGCTGCAATGATCTATCCTAGTTGCCCGTTCCGAACACCACTCAGCACAACAATCGGCAATGCATGTCGTGCCTTCGCCAATCTCACCCGGAATATCATCTTCGGTCCCGTCGGAGAGCGTTATCACTTGTGGCATCAGCCCACGGGCTGGCGATCGCTTTTCATCAAAAGGTGGAAGAAATTTCGTTATAATGACCCAAACCGGATAGGCGACGTTCCACGCTGGGCTCGCACCACGGCCACCCTTGCGGAAAGCGAGCTGCTCACCATTGTCAATGCACAAGCTCTCGCATGGCTTCTTCATTGGGTCTCCGATGAAGACGTCGCCGTGACAACCTCGTCCTTCCTTCCCTCCCTTCCTGCATCAGACTTTCGTACTCCATTAGTCGATGCTCTCCCCAGACTCTGTACCCTCTTCCAATCCTGTTTTGCCATCGATGGCGATGCGGACTCTTTTTGTCCGATGATCATCCCAAAACCTAAACAAGAGGAGAAGATCAAAATTCTTGGTCGTGCAATTCACCGCATCATGCTAATCCGCCCAAGTACTCCCCAGGCTGGACACGCTACTCGCGTTATAGGCGATATCTTTGGCGATGCCTATCTTGTCTTCCCACCTCGGGGTGTCCATCACGACATTCACGCACTTGTTTGTTCTTTATTCACCGCCGACCAGTCATTTCATCGGCGTTACGCTCAAACTGTCCAGGAGCAACTCTTTATTTCGCTGTTACAAAACCACGCCATCTCCCCCTGGGCTCTTGTCATGGTACTCGATTCGTTATCCGTGTACATCTCAGCGCGGCATGAGCATACGCCATTGTCTCCGCAAATCACGAGTTCCTTCCTTTCCCTCCTTTCACCCATTCTTCGTCGAGCCCATGGAATGACGGAATTGTCAAGTGCTATCGGACTTGTGATCAACCTTATTCTTGATGGCACAATGCAACCAGGTCACGTCCTCCGTGACAAAACCGAATCACTCCCAGAAAATCTGCACATCGCGATGGATGCAGCTTTCAAAGAGCTATTGCGTCACCCGCCGAGCCCAGCACACCGTACTCCTCTAGAAGAATGCCTGATTGCCCTCCTACGGACATTCCAAGAATTCGCAGCGAGCGATAAAATGAAAGCCTCCTTTCTTTCAATTCGGCGCGAGACCATCACCGCTATTTGTCAGCTGTTGCTGCAAGATTACCCATTGTCACCGCACACGCTTGCCGGTGCAATATCCGTCCTCGATTGTTACCCTGATGACAACCTTCCACTCGATTCCAATGACGTGCTCCGACTGCTGTCGTTGGTATTGCAGCAGCTGCCGGCCTCCGCAGACAACGATGTCAGATCGATTCTCCATTTCGTTAGCAGACTCATAGACATCGGGTTTGGAGCGTCCGGATCACCTTGTCTCATAAACGCTACCAGCATTGGTTACACGCTTGCCAGGATATTGGAGCGCAGGTCTGGTGATGAGACCAAATCAGTCGTGTTACACTCTTTCGCCCGTCACGCTGGATTTTGGTTCCGTGACAGTGGTCTGTTAGACGACCTTCAAGCTGCCGGTATCAATGCGGCTATCATCCATCTTCTCTCTGAACCTCTAGTCGAATCCGACCTCGCACTGGCGCTTGTCATCGCCGATCATCTTGTTCCAGCATCACCTCTGTCATTCCTTCAGACCGACCCGGATCTCCGCGTGCTCGGTAACATCCTGCAGCGGCAGGAGCTGGAGCCATACACCCGCCAGCAATGTGCCACCGTCATGTTGCGTCTAATACGACATCTTCCAGAAAAGGAGAGAGGACAAATCCTCAACGACACTTCAGTCATTGCTGAAGCAACAAATCTTATTACGGCTGACGAACAGGTGGAACGATACATGATTGAAGAGTGGTTTGACATCATCGAGGGTATTGCAGAGACACATTGGGCAATGCTCAACGCGAGCACCTTCCTCGATGCTCTACAGTCCAGGGCGAGAACGCATGGCATCACGCCAATCCCTCACTGGCTTTCCCTTCGTGATCACCCATCTTGATCGCTTGTACTTCTATGTGTTGAATCAGCAGGCTCCTTAGCTAGGAATTGTAACATCACTATACCTGACCAAGAATTAATAACTAGCGTGACACCGTAACTTGAAGGACATTGGATCGAATACAATCGTCACTTCGCTCCGCTTTGAGATTATGAATGCCTGGCGACCGGAGCACGACAGTGGCTCGACCACTGGTATCAGTTTTGTGACCACCAACGGAGACATCAGACATCGGGTTATCGGTAGCTCCATCCACAACTGTAACAGTTATAGGTACGCCGACAGTCGTTGTGACGGGCCCGGACAGCTTAAGGAAGTGTTTCATCTTGAATGCATTGAAAGCGAAAAGGAGATGATCGCCAGCTTCGAGATGCTGGTGACAGGCTCCGAGTTTTGTGTATCTTCCACTCAATTAGATTAATTCAATCGAACAGAAAGTGACAAGACACACTGAAAGTTTAAGAGGATCCCCCAGAACCTGGACTCGTCCTGCTCAGTGTCGGCAATACGTGTGATGAAAATGCCATCGTATTTTGCGAAGTACTGTAAGTGATCATTCTCATCAGGTCGGTGGCCAGTATTGTAAAACACTAATCACCTTGCCGTCCCAAGTAAATCCTTCAAGATGCGCCGCATCATCCAGTGCGGCAAGAGGTGTCGGATATGACACTTTATCCTTTCTGTCCTTCTTCCCATCCGCTATACGATGATCAGAAATCGAAACCAACAGCAAGATATAACGCACCATGATGGGTTTCACCGTTAGGGAGGGTCACATCGTGTCCACAGGTTGCGATCGATCCTTCGAAAATCGTGCCATTTTCCCCTTCTATTCGTAGGTGAATGGTCACAAGGTTGTCAGTTATCTGTCCTGTTCGTATATTTTTGTCAGTTTGTGGAGTCTGGACTGTCTCCCAAAAAGCCACAGACCGCTCTCCGTGTCATTCGTGCTGCTAGGGAGCAACGGTCTCGTACTTGATGTCTTTGGGGTGCACGGAAGATAAGCCGCGGGACAGCATGAAGGAGGTCGCACGTACATCGGAAAAAATGGAAGCAGCTCGGAGAACGTTGCGTATCGCCTTCATGATCGCCCAAAAAATTTGCTACGAGTTTGGGTCGTGGGATCACGACAACGGAGACGGGCGCCTATACGTGTGAACTTGAATCCAGAGGCCCTTTATTAATGGACAAATGGACTGAGCACAGGCTGCGAAAGCGTATCGCACCATCTACATTCACGAGTTCGACCTTGGTTTATATTCGTCCTTCCTCTGAAGGAGCCGGTGTTCAGTACAGCGCTACAGGCAATGCTGGTGACCGACTGACCTTGTATGGATCATGGGTACACACGGACGTCAAAATTGGGCCAGATAACGTCACAATTTACTTCTGAACAAAAGCCTTCTATCGGGATACTGGTGATCTGGAGGGGGGGGGGGGCGAATCACAGTAGCTCTAGATTATGCTACAAGCAGACGAATGGTCACAAGAAACAAAAGAGGTGGTTGCCCGGCCACCCGGTCAACATGAGAACGTCGTGAAGAACAATGCCCAAAAACCCAGCACCAAGGACCAAAGTCAAGACGAGAATAGCGAGTGCAATAGGTTTACGATCGCCAAACAGGAGCACGACGAGGCCTGCGAAGAACAAGATGAAAGCAAAGTAGATCAAGACGGAAACAAACGCGACGAGAAGTCGGAATTTCGCCCGGAACGTGGACCAATGAAACGCCGACTGTTGGACCCGCATCCTAGCCTCAGCTGAGACTAGCTGCTCTTGCTGATCCTCCGTGTTCCGACGACGGAATTGTTGCATCTCTTGCTCGATGGTGCGGTCCACGTCCTCGGGCTCGATGACCCATCGACCGCAGAACGTTTTGGTGACCATGATCCCGAGAGCGCCCATTAAGCTCGAGACTAAACTCGAGAACCAAAGGCCGTGGACCCATACTGACGTCTGTACGGGCACGAACAGCGTCACGGCCGCGTTTGATCGCTCTAATTCGTGTAGAATTCGGAGGAGTAGGTCTTCCTGAAGACCTTTACCGATCTCGATCACGAATGCGGCAAGGATGGCGGAAAAGAGACCTGCCTGGAAACGGCGGAGGCATAACCGAAAATGAGACGAACGTCGTGAAATCGATGGCCGACTCGGACGACGGCGCATGAGAGGCGTCATGCTCACAAATACAAGGAGGGAATCGAGTGTTGGCGCGTGCAGCTTGTAGATATCTCGGTTGAGCATGCATCGGGTTCGAACGTCACGAAGAAGACGTGCGAATTGCTCCGGTGGCTGATTCAGGGCTGGCGCAGGTGGAGAGTTTACTGTGTAGGACATTTCTATATCTTGGGATGTCAAAGGGTACAAGGACAATTATTAGCGCCCATGGGTCGGGTCTTCCGGAAGTCCGGTCTGGGCCAGCCTGGCTAAAACCATATAATTGCCTAGATCGAGGTGATAGGCCTCAGCAGGATTGACGACCAAGAAAAAGGGGGCTCAAGTGTTGTTGAGGTCAGCCCCTCAGGCAGCAAGCCAGCTAGTACCAAGACGCTTGTCGCCAGGAAATCCTTGCACAACAAGTCAGCGCATAACCGTGTGTGGAGCTCACCGGAACTGATGCTCAACACTAGCAACTTAGAGGTCGCCAATTCACGGTATCCAATCAGGTGGTCACAAGCGAACCGGTTTCAAGTTATTTCCAACCTCGACTTCAATGTCAACTTGGATACCTTGTGGTTCAGAGGCCTCCTAGGCCTCCAATTTTTGTTCGTCCTGTCAAAATGCTGAAGTGAGGAAGAGTCTTCCGGTAGAGACTCAACATCAAGATTTGACATCTGTGCAGGGCCATTGGCCCTGCCCAGATGCATCCCAATTTTTGTTGAAGCAGGGATGAGTTCACTTGACAACGTCACTTTTTATAGAGGCAATCTCTTGATAGGACGGGGTACTCGGACGGGGTATTGGGGACTGGCAGAACAGCCGTTGCAATCGAAAGCGAGGACGTGCAAAGTATTACCGTGTATCGACTGTATGTACGGAAACGAGAGTGAAAAGCTGTAGTAGATGATATGGTACGCTGCAGATTACTTTGCATCAGCGGTGCGTGGGCCGTCCTTCACTTTCAGGTTTCTTCTGAGCTCGTGCAATTTCAGTCTGATCGCCCCCGTCCATTTCTACAACGGCAATGAGTGGGCGGGGAAAATGCTATGCGAATGTGCGACTGACTGAAATAGAGAACCAGTCGTGGTGATGGCGAAAAATGTCGTCCACAGAGGAATCCGACTCCACGTCAGACTTGTCCATCTCCGCCGAATCATCGTTGATGCTTATGAACTGAACATAGGCGAGTGAATGGGGCGGGAGCGTATCTGGAGCTTTGAATACATACCCAACAATCTCCACGATGATCATCGGAGGACCTGTAGTCAACAGTCATCTTATCGAAGAGTGTTCAGATGGATGAATCTATGAATGAGAGACCCTTCGTACCATGAGGCGGTCAATGACACGAGATGGGCAATCCAGGTGGGGGCGGTATCGTAACACACGAGAGGAACGGTGTTCGGATAACCCAGAGCCGTGTTGCGCTTGTGTCAAGACGAGAGCGAACGATGGAAAGTAAGGCTCCTGTTTCCTCCACCCCATTGTATGAAAAACAAGGAAAAGACGACGAGGTGAGAAGGAGAAAGAAGGAGAAGGAAGGAGATAAAGAGCGGTGGAGTCGCGGTAGCGCGCAGGAAGACGTGGGGAAGAGATTGAACACCACCCAGTTCTGTCTTTCGCCGCGCCACAAGTCGAAACAGAAAGGTGATGTCGCCGAATGTCTGGGTTACGATTCCTAAATCGCGGTCTCATGATTTGATTCCCACTGTCAACCTTGTCCATCAGAAAGACGTACCATGCGGAGAGCCACTGACGTGAGCTGATCCAAAATGCAAATACTGGTCAAAAGTCAACAACTGACAGATATAGATCTAGAGTGCCCAGGAAAAGGAGCAGTGAACTTCCTCCGCCGGTTGGAAATTGAGTGACGGCACAGATTCCAGTCAACAAATCCCTTGTTGTCGTTGGGCGTTTCCGAACATCCGGTCTCTCTATGAAAATGCTCCAGAAACAACAGCGCTGCTCAAGTCAGGACGACAACAGCTCACCCCACTCGTCTGGACGCTCTGGACGCTCTATGACTTTGCGACCGCGTCGTAACCAAAACGGCAGGGGTCACGGAGGTCACGTCACAAGGCCAGTTGTTCTCGGCATTGACTCTGTTTCCGAAATACTGTACTCAATGAAGGTGTTCAAAACCCAGAAAAGCTCGACGAAAGACACGACCAGTGTGATAAAGGCAACAAGGCGGTTGAACCCAGAATCAGCAAGGTATGTCTAGTCAAGACGACGGTGACTCAGTAACGTCCAAATGAGCTGCTTTGCCTGCGGGATTCGAGTCTGGCAAGAACAAGTTGAAGTCCAGTCGCGTGGCGCCAGGGAAAATATAAGCGAACAGCTGTGTTGTGAAACTCACCTATGCAATCATAGAACAATCCTTGCCCTGAGGGCACCACCTATTGCTGGTCACCGTGTCCATCCCACTAGACTTCAGGAAACGGTGAAAATTCCTGTGGCATCGTCAGGACACCCCTCAGGTTAGTGCCATATGCTGCGAAATGGAGGCTGCGTCAAAATCCACCGCATCGCAAGAGTTGTGATCGACTTGATGCCCAACAGCAGCGAAATACGTCTTGGCGGATTTATCGGACTCTGCAGTGGCCCGGAATGCTTGTGAACGGAGCAGGAAGACGGTCGCAACTGCAGGAGGTGCAGAGCTCCAGTCGCCAATGAAAGTCAACAACCAGCGAGGTTCAAGCCTTCAGGAAACACCAAGCCGCGAAGAAGCCAGCATTCCACCAGAAACCTCCTCAAGATTGTCTGAGCAGAAAATCGAAAGATGGACGTCGGAATCAGGGGTGTCACAAGTCCCCGCTGCGTCGAAGGTGGCGGTCAGCTGTTCAACGTTCAACATCCAACACCAACATCACGCCCATCCCTTCAGCCCCCTGTCGACGACCCAAAGGACCGTTCAGAACGCTCTTTGACATGCTCTCAATGACGATGACCCAGTCCATGGGTCACTTGGTTTTAACCCCCTGTCAGCAGCGGGAACGAAACCCCCGAAGAGGCGTACAACTCAAGTTCATGACAAGGCCCAACCTTCATACAGAGTCCGGCGGGCGGTCATGTCGCCTATGCTAACAGGATTCTTCCCGAATTGCGAGCGCCCAAATCCGCGCATCTCTTATTGCTGGTCTTTGCTCCCACAAGTTTCGGTCACACAAATCGACGACATGACCCGGGAGATAAGTATGAAGCCAACCGCTCCAACGAGACCCACGAGAACCTACCTCCATTGATTTGCTTGAATGGACCCTCAGTCCCGGCGTGGTGAGTATGTCGCGCCAGGTTTCCAGAGTTGACTTATTGATGTCCCAAGAGTGCCTTAGCTCTGCGTTTTGTTATAGCGATATAAACAACTCCAGTAAACACGTCTGGCGACAATATTACACTGTCGTGGGTAAATCCAGCGGGTCTGGATAACGCATACCTAAGCGGGTACATTACGCTACCCATGCGACGTGGCTTTTCACCGCCTCAGTTTCATAAACCACACAATCCCGTTAGGCCTTTTCAATTGGTGAATTTTTGATCCCTGGTTCCCAAGAGACAGCTAGATTTGAAGATGGAAGGATCGTGTTCGACAAGAAATTTCTGTCCTTCTGTTGCGCACTTCGCAGCTTTGACTAGGTTGTGCATGCCTTTTTCTGCAAATAAATTCGGTTGAACGCAGCCCATGATAGTATCCATCGTCACGGCGCTGAGGTACGTAATTTGATCGATCGTGGATCGCCTTTGGCTGACTATGCACACAGCCTTTCGTGTGTTATGCATATGCATTGTATTCGCGAAGATGGTCGCTTGCAAACCCTTGATCGCGGATTATTCACATCTCTTTGTTGTTGACTAACGGTACACAGCCCTATTTCATGCAATCGCTATATAGGCGTGGTCGTGGACCGAGTAACAACAACACAGCACCTCCCCCAATCAGAAAAAAACATGAAGCTCAACATCCTCGGTATGAATCAGGCTTGTACGGTTCAATGAGTAATGCTGACAGCGAACGATCTGGCTAGTTATTCACGGATATGTTCAATCTGCCGCTACAGTTGCCGCGAACACGGTTGCTCTTCGCAAGGAGCTG
Source organism: Hygrocybe conica (assembly GCA_900068975.1). Lineage (NCBI taxonomy): Eukaryota > Fungi > Basidiomycota > Agaricomycetes > Agaricales > Hygrophoraceae > Hygrocybe > Hygrocybe conica. Next base: position 60,035 of record CEMM01321622.1, on the reverse strand, counting down.
GCGGATATCGCAACTCTGCACTACGTTGATGGGCCTCCGATGAGCTACGCCAGTGGTGGTTCGCGGCCCTGGTGGATCCTTGGTGCCGGACTGGAACACGACGCCTCCGGTGGACGATGGGAAGAAACGGTGGGTTGCTGTGGTCGATTCATTTGCATTTCCTGAGGTGGTACACAGGTCAGATGGTGGTCTGCAGAACTGTCCAAGAACCGATACGACGGCGTGATCGGATTGTCGCAAGGGTCGGCCATGACCGGTTTGCTTGTGTCGATGGTGAGCTCATTTATTTTTTGCTCGGGTGTCGCGCAAGTCTTACGGTTGAATAGATCAACAATCCTGAACGAGTTGCTGGATTCCACCCCCAATTATCCCAGCCACTCAAGTTTGCAATTTTTTGTTCTGGTACGTCTGGCTTTGCTTTTGTTCGAGATTGGGATTGTTTACCTGGCACGTCAAGGGTTCGTCTCGCACTACTCCCCACACAAGGAGATCTACGACATTCCGGAGAATCTTCCTACACTGCACAGTAAGCGGCAAATTGCCATCCACGCGACGATTGCATGGCTAACCCGGTTCCAGCCGTCGACGTCAACGACCGTATAGTGCCAGCAGCTCGCACCGTCGAGCTGAAGAACATGTGCAAGACGTCTGTTTTGATGAAGCACAATGAAGGTGCGTTGAGTTCATTTCATCCCTTGCAGCAGCCTCGAACCATGCTCGACGCAGGGCATGCTATCCCAGTGCGCGGACGGTGGCCCAATGTCTTCAAGGACTTTATCTTGAATGCTGTCAATACTACCGCTCCTCAACGAAGTGTCGCCTGTAAACAGTGAGGGAGTGGGATTTTTCGCACCGGCCTGGTTGATTTTGCGCAGAAATGGACTCGTGAACCGCTGTTTCGTTGTAGAGATGATGGTTGTTCCGGTGCTTCTGCGCTTCCGAGTCTGGCTGAACATATTCTGGAATCGAATGTCTTGCGAAGAAGGATATATATTTTCATAATCACCGATGAAACCGGGTTGAGCAAGAATATTTTCAAACGGTGTAAATGCTTCCATAGAGTGTTTTAAACCATATAAAGACTAGTCCTAGTTACCCTTTCCTTTTCCACCAATGACAACCGATACCAGTCTTCATCTCCTCGTTCTCCCTCATCCTCTCATCCTTTTCCCATCCACTCGTATTTCTTTTCCTCTTAATTCTCACCTTGCAGATGCTCTCTTTGCTCTCGTAGACGACGCAGATTCACCCCCACTCCTCGCCGCTGTTCCTCTCACATCTTCTCCCAACCCAGCCCTTGCCCACTGCGCCACCGTAGCTCGTATCCTCAGGTTAACCCGTCCAACATCAAGGTCTTACACCAAACCCTCCGTCATCACCCTTCACGGCCTTTCCCGCATCCGCATTCCCACTCCTCATCCGAATCTCGACCATCTCGACCAATCTCCGGTAGAACATCCGGTCCACTATCCCTCTCCACTACCGGAACACGCTCCAGCTCACGACGTCGTCCTCAGATTTAAGGATGCTGCCCGTCATCTCCTCGATCGCCTGGTCCGTGATTCCCCATCCCCCGTCAAGCGCGAGTCCTTCGCCAAACTTGCCCATATGCTCGACGACGTATCCGACCAGCGTGCCCCTTGGCTAGCAGACGTCCTCATTTCCGGAATGTCCGCAGATTTTGAGGATAAACTCGGTGAGCAATCCAGGCTAACTCGGGTTCATTTCCTCCGGCTCAACCACCCATTTTCAGCAATCCTAGCCGAACATTCGGCCACAGAACGTCTAAAACTTGCTGCCGCTCTCTTTATCAAGCACGCATCTATAGCAGAGGTCTCCAACAAAATCGCTTCAGCCGTCGATGAATCCCTTTCCCGTCAACAAAAGGAATATTTTCTCAGGCAGCAAATGGCTGCCATTCAACGCGAACTCCAATCCCTCACCAACAGCAACAACAACAACAACAACAACAA
>CEMM01321622.1:20198-33198 GCA_900068975.1 Hygrocybe conica | reverse complement strand
CATGGACCACCCATTTCATCTGCAGCACAGCTCTTTGCGCGGACAGCAGAGAAAACAGATGGACCGACGGGGCAATCAGATCTGCTCAAGGCCATCCATGTAGCACTGCGAGGGTCCGAGATGGACGTCGCGTCCGTAGTGCATTCCACGATTTCCACAACCGAAGGCGAGCTCTGTGGAGAGGAGGAGCTGACCTGGGACACGCATACCGTCGTTCTGAGCTATGGCGGAACCATCTACAAGAAATGGAACTTTGTCGAGGAGGGCCAGTCCGTCCAATGGGCATGTTGTGGGAAGCTTGAACTTTCCACTCAGGTGAAATCAATGGCTCTGGGCGCTCAGACATCCTCGAAGAATGATCCACCCTCAGGAACTACGCCCGCCTCGTCTGCCCAACGCTCCCCTCGACCGACATTCGGCCCGTTCAGCAAGGCACACCAGGATCCGTACAACACCAGGGAAGGTTACGCGTGCCACCACGCCGTGTATATATTTTTGCGCAGCATTGGGAGGGTCTTCCTCATCAATGGGTTGGATTACACCTTCTCCTTGCCGTTCATCGTCCGCAAGGCCTGGCCCTTGTTTCCCCACGGTGTCATGATCCAGAGAGTGTTGGATCCTGTCGAGATGGAAGAATCCGAAGTATCGGGAGATGCGGTGTTGCCTACCATCTTTTCCCTCACGAATCCATTTTCTGAAGCCGCTGCCGTTGGATTAACCGCCGGAATCATCGGTGGGGTTGCCGATGTTCCTCCCGCTCTGAAGGATGAAGAAGAGATTTCGGCGAGACCTCTGGTCTCCATCCCTTTCACCGAACACGTCGTGTGGGTTTCAGACCGTGGAAACGGAACGAGCCACGATATCGTCGTAACCGTCAGCGCAGAAAAGTCTCAACTGTCCATCTGGCGATATACTTACATCAAGCCGAAGGATACTCCCGTACCCCTCGGTCGCAGCCGGGCACGTAGTTTGGCCCGTAAACGCCAGTCGCTATCCTCCGTGCATGCAGCCAGTCGACGCCACTCCGCCATCCTCGCCGAATCCTCCGGTCGCTTGCATGCTCACTCTCCTCACTTGAAGTCTCGCCAACGATCTGTTACGCCACAATTCCCTGAACTGCCGCCGCTCTCTGCTCTCCCGGGTATGCCTCCCGCACTATCGAACCCCACCACTCTCTCTGCTCTTGTAACGGGCAAGCCGCCAGTCCCAGATTGGCCTACACCACACAATCGTCGTCGCAGCTCCCTCACCCGCAACTCTCTCAGTGTGACCATGGATAGAATGGTGTTGGGAGGAAAAATTGACGCCGACCCTAATTTAGCGCCGATCCAGCATGGCCGAATGCGAGCGGCACATTGGATGGAAAAATTGCATTCACAAGAGATTTCGGAAGCTTGGTGAGAAGGAATGATATTATATTATGTGCATCCATTTTTGACGTCCAACTACCGTGCACAACAGCTTCCTCCCCGGCCATACGATATCCGCGGCGTTATTCGACCAGCGCTGGGATGGCGACTGTGAGCGTTCGCTACTGGCAGTATGCTTTCCTGCCACGGAAACGATGGCGCTTTTCCGTTTGACTCAATCGGCGGATGGATCCCTCCATGTGCAACGTTTACCTTCGACCCCGGCGATCTCGGTTGCATCCATTCGCGCCACGCGCCAGAATGTTCCTGACTTGCTCGTCGTAACGCCAGATAGTCGACTCGCCCTTTATACCCATGGCCTTCGTGAAATACCCCTGCACTTCTTCGACGAGACAACAACTGCATTCGCACACAACGGCATGGATGTAGATATTCGTGACGACGACGACGCGCTTGGTCTTCATGGCGGTGTTGTGGCCGTCAAGGACGTTGTGCAGTCCTCCGTCACACTGTATTGCAGAGACGGCTGGAAGACTCGGACAACTCTCAACCTTGCCACCCAGGATTTCCTTACATCTCAAGCCCTGCAAGTTTTATCCCTGGCGCTCCCCGTTGAACTTCATTTTAAGCTCCACCAGGCTTTCCTGACGCTGTGGTCGTCTAGAGGATTACCGACGTCTAAAGTCGTTGAACTCGATTGTTTCTTCGAAGCTCTGTATGAAGTCTTTGGCCTCCATGATTTCGCACCAAAGAATTCGTCGACTGAGGCGGACTCGTGGCTTACCTTGTCAACCTCATCGTCTTACAGTAGGTTCCGAGAAGACCCGGTGTTGAGAGGCCTCAAGCTCCCACCTGCGAAATCGCCAACACCGATTCCCCGACGTGAGCGAGTCCCGCACAAATACCTTTCCCACGTTTTGCAAGCCCTACACACGCTTTGCGAGGATCTCCGCTTTGACACTCATCATTATGATTCCGTCTTGAGACTTGCCCCGATCATCTGCCACATTGCTCTTGTCATTGCACCAGGGTGGGCTGATTACTGGAAGCGTCTTTGTCCAGACGCAATACCGTGTTGGCCCTCTCCAGAGACTACCTGTGAGTGCAATCCTTGTTGAAACATTGCCAACTGTTGATCGATATTGTCAGTGAATGAATATCTCGATGATCGAATAGCTGTTTGTCCCCCCGACATGTCGGCCGTGTTCTACGCCATTATCAGCCATCCTGACTTGCGGAATCCCCGGAACGACGACCATGACCAGTTCATTCGCACCGACACCACTCCTTCCTACGCCTATGGGCGGGTGGTACCTTTCAAGACCCTACACAACCTCACATCGATTTACAAATGTCTGTCGGATGAGAGCGTTCCAGAAGCTCAGAAAAGAGCGGAGAACGCCGTCCGCTTGATCTCCACCCTAGAACCCGATTTTATCGATCGCCTGCCGCTTGGCATAGCTGCCCCTCTCAGAGAAGCTGCGAGAACATGCCAACTTTCTCCTCCAAATGACTGGCCTTTGGCGGCTTATCGAACTATCGGACGTAACGACCTAGTCGCGTGCGTGATCGATGCGCCTGATGATCTGTTCAACGATGGCTACCGCACTGTCAAAGATTACATAGTGAGCGAATTTCCAATCCGTCGTCATGGTGTATAATTGATTGACACACTACAACAGAGTCAGCCTCGGCCTCGGCCCAAGATAAGTGACCTCGTCGCGAAGGCGAGAGCAGCAGGTGCTGGGATAATCACTGGGATTTCAGGAGTGGAGCTCGATCTCGAGGAATTTACGAACATCCGGTTTGGTCAAGATAGAAGGCTGGAAGAAGTGTCTAGAATGCTGTGCTCATCGGCTATCCCTTCTATCCGCTTAATGGAGCGGCCAGAGTTGAAGTACGTGATGTGCTGTCACTGTCTGAAACGACAGCCGCTGATGGACAACGCATAGTGAGCACGACCAGGCCAAGGAGCAACAGATCCAAGTTGCGAGAATAGGAGAACGGACCCTTGCGCTTCCTTTTGGCAGGGCCATGTTTACGTTCGGTTCTGCGCCTACCGTGACCCACCAAGCCTACGTTATACCCAAGCTGGAATATCGCATACGGTTGCTCCCGCTCAACATCGTTGCTGCTCCCGAAATTGGCAAGATTCCAGCGGATTCCTATTCATGGGGAGAGTTTCACAACGGAGTGGCCGCCGGCCTCAGATTATCATCAACCGCGACTGCCGTGGATAGTTCGTGGATCGCGTTCAACAGGCCCTCTGAACTAACTCCTGAACACGCTGGGTTCCTATACGGGCTTGGACTGACTGGCCACTTGAAGGAAATGCTCACCTGGCATACTTTCTCGTACCTGACGCCTAAACACGATCTCACCTCGATTGGTGTGCTGCTTGGACTTGCAGCCGCTAACGTCGGTAACAGTGACCGACATGTCACAAAATTGCTGGCTGTCCACACCCCAGCGTTATTGCCCACCCCCACCGTAGATCTCAATGTCTCACTGATGACCCAAGCTGCGGGCCTTGCTGGTGTCGGCCTGCTGTATATGGGGACCAAGAACAGGCGTATGGCAGAAGTCTGCCTCAATCAAATCAGCCGCCATGATTTAATCCAACCCGATCTCAGCAACGAACATCGTGAGGCATACACGTACTCAGCTGCGCTTGCGTTTGGCATGATCATGCTCGGAAAGGGCTCTTCAATACCCGCGGATCTTGCTCTTCTAACGCGATTGAATATCCTCATACACGGAGACACAAATATTTTTGTCGACAAGAATGCCCGACGCCAGTTTGACATCAATTTGACATCTCCCGCAGCGGTCATTGCCCTTGGCCTCATGTATCTCAAGACTGAACGCCAAGATATCGCTGATATGCTTCCGATCCCCGACACAGTGCTTGCCCTCAATCGTATTCAACCCAGCTTTCTGTTGTTGCGCACCATTGCACGATCGCTTATCATGTGGGATTCCATCGCACCAACAAGTCAATGGCTCACAACTCAGATTCCGGAAGCGATTGCGTCCGCTATTGAAGTACGCTTTTCTGAAGGGAAACAGATTGATGACGCGCTTGAATTGGCGTATTACAATATCATGGCAGCGTGTTGCTTCGTCATCGCTCTAAAGTACGCCGGGACAGCCCGCCAGGAAGCGTACCTTATGATCGTCAGCTATTTCGATCTTTACAGCAGGCTCGTGTTTGCGAACGGTAATTGTAATTGCTGGATTCAAATTGCACCCTACGCTGACGTGAAAACAGGGCCTGCCTTCGATCACAAAATCAAGCGTGCCGCTGTCCGTGAAGGTCTCAATCTCATCTCGATCTCGTTGAGCATGGTCATGGCCGGTACTGGTGAGATTACTTGCATGCGCAGAATCCGGTTTGCGTATGGAATGCATCACCCTGGGGTTCGATATGGGATTCACGCAGCTACGCACATGTCGTTGGGTCTCTTGTTCCTAGGAGGGGGGCGCTTTACCCTGGGTACCTCTGACGCCGCAATAGCATGCATGGTCACCGCGTTCTTCCCACGCTTTCACCAACATTCCTCGGATAACAAGAGCTACCTCCAAGCCCTTCGCCATCTCTGGGTGCTCGCTGTCGAACCGAGATGTCTTATCCCGCGTGACGTTGACTCGAAAGAGGTGATCTATCTACCGATAAAAATTACAATGAAGGAAGGCAATGACGTCGGAACGACCCAGCTGATTTCTCCGACATTGATACCTGACCTTGACAAACTTCAGTCAATTCGGGTGGACACTCCAAGATATTGGCCGCTCTATCTTGATACAAAGAACGTTCCCTCTCATAGGTCTTCATTGCTCCGCAGCCAGACCCTTTACGTCAAACGCCGTACCGCCTTCCTAAGCTACACCGAGGACCCCAGAGGCAGCCGTAGCATGTTCGTTCGTTCAGGTACATCCACTGGGGATGCCGCCACTCTCGACTATCCTCAACTTACAGACGTCGCTACTCACCCAGCTGGCGATCTCTCCCAATTCATTTCATCCTTTTCCAACGACCCTCTGTTTCTGGCTTTTGCCGACCGTTTTGCCCGGGACGACGGCGAGACTGCATCAGAAAGACTGTTCCACGCCTATTGTCATGCCAGTCTGCTTGACAGCATTTTGCAGGACAAACCCCAAACGCTGCAATCGCACCTCATCTTATATTGTTATCGCATGATGTCACCGTCATCTCGATACTTTCACCTGAATCTGCAGGACCTGCGTTTTGCAGCAGATTTCTACAGCAAAGTTTATGACAGGCGATTCAGCGGTCGATCTGTGAATAATGCACATCCACCTCTTGTGCGCGAGACGACCGTGTCTGGGATTTTGCTCTCGTTAGATGCCCAGCTCGACATCATGAGAAATCACCCCGATTTCCTCCAAGCCTTGGGGCATTACGCCCGCGGTGAAGCCGTGCAGTCATCGAATGAATCGTCACCAACTATGTCGCAATTACTGGCGTGGTATCTACTCCGTAACGCTGTGCCGACGTCGACTCTGCTGGCTGTATTGCAGCATTTGGCACAGGAGGCACATACACAATGCGTTGAAGCCCCCCCTCCTGAAGGGACCTCGAAGATGCAAGCCTTGGACCAAGGAATCAGGGACGTACTCCATGGCGCAGGCACGAAAATGACCACAGGGCTTGGCTCAGGATGGTCGGTACGATGTCTCGAAGAGATTATCGGTGTCTGGAAGCTTCGTTGATCCGTTTGATCTGAGTTCACTTAATCCTTTGATGCTCACTATATTGTCCTATCTATTCCCTCGACGCAAACTGTGTGTGACCTACGGCGTGAGTGAACTGCTCTCAATGGATGACGCTGGTTTTTAACTTTTGTGCCAAGTATATTTCTCGTCTGGTGCCTGCAGCCTACCGGGTTCAATTGTAAATTATCAACACCCTCATATCAGACACTATAGACAAACCTCATTCAATTTGTCAAGCATCTGCGATGTCGTGTCCCAATCGACGCAGGCATCTGTGATAGACACGCCATGTTTCAAAGCCCCAGGACCCTCGGGAGGGACATCCTGTCTCCCACCATTGATGTGCGATTCGATCATGACGCCAGAGATGGACATTTCGCCTCCCGCTACCTGTTTACAAATTTCATCCAAAACTTTAGGCTGATTTCTGTGGTCCTTCTGCGAATTTCCATCTTTTGGAAATGTGAGAAACGCCTACTGCCATCGAGGGAGTACTTACGACTGCAATCAATCATGATCGAGGGACGGTGATCTGGCCGAGCTTTTTGTATCGCTGCGGCTACAGCCTTGACATGCTCCACCGAGTAATTGGGGCCATTTGTCCCACCCCGCAATATAACGTGCACATCCTGATTTCCTCTAGTCTTGACGATCGCAGCCAATCCCTGGAAACTTGTGAATCTCGGTCAGGTTGTGAAATCGCGATGATCAACGAACGTTTTCGGTGACGCCCATGAAGGCGTGAGGATTAGAACTAGACCTCATGGCGTCGATGGCAACAGTGATGCTGTGAAATCGCGGGTGAGCGTTTTGGCGATCGACAACAAGAATATGCATTACCTGCCATCCGTGCCGTTTTTGAAGCCGATTGGGAAGGATACGCCAGACGCCAGTTCACGGTGGAGCTGTGATTCGGTGGTGCGCGCACCGATGGCTCCCCACGAGATCACTTTGAATGCTAAATGGGCAGTGGTAAGTGGATAGTTTTGGGCAACACATACGATCTGCAATATATTGTGGGGATATAGTGTCGAGAAGCTCTGATCCGACCGGGACGCCCAGATTGTTCAAGTCGCAGAGCAACTGTCGTGCCAAGCGCAGACCTTTGTTGATCTTGAAAGAACCATCGATATCGGGATCGTTGATGAGGCCTTTCCAGCCAACCGTAGTTCTTGGTTTCTAGACTTGAGTCAGGAGATGATGAGTGATCTGAGGAATGGCTGCTACTTCGCTGGCAAGAGGGGTGTGTGAAAGATGTCTGAAATGAGGAGTAGGGGGACGTACAAATAAGCACGCATGATGATGAGTAGATTCTTCCAGGAAGGAATTTTTGACTTCAACAGGTGGGCATATTCGAGAGCTTGATCAGGACTATGAATCGAGCAAGGTCCAACCACGACGATGATACGGCTGTCCAGACCTGCCACAATTCTGGCAGCGGCAAAACGTGTGATCGCAATAGTCTTTTGGCAATTAGCTGATGATACGATTTCGTGTCGCAGCAGGGCCGGCTGCACGAGAGGGTCATACTAGATGATGGAGAATTATGTTGAGAAAAAATCTGATCAAAGACCGTGACGGACATACGCCGATCACTCTCCGATCTCGAATGTAACTTTCTACCTGGTCTTGCTCGTCAAAATCTGGAAACGGTGTCACATTGTGCATGCTGCTGTCGTCAAAGTTGAATTTTTGCACTGAATTCGAACACTGAGGAGAAGAGACGAGAGGTGACTCAGATAAATAGAGCTCGTGATACCAATAAATTACAATTTAGCGGTCATCGTGAATATCGTTATCATAAGAGATAGATTGATCAATGAGTGAGTCATCCCCCTGCTTTCCCTAACAGGGCGTACCCACTACCTTGTGGTCCGTGAAGCTAGACATGAGGGAGCCATCAGCACTGACCCATAAGTAGGATAAAAATGATCCCACCTTTCCGTAACATCGGCGACATAGTAGTCTTCCGTCTTTCTCTGTGAGTCTGGTGGAGTCCAACAACGTGTTGCACTCCGCGCAGCGTAAACAACCTTTATGAAAAGTTTTGCCCGCTGCTTTGACTTGCTCCGCAAAATATACGTTTTTCCCGCATTTTCCGCAGGTTGGCGTGGTAGATCCCCAAGTTCTTGCTATTGGACCTCCTGTCTGTTGGCCCGTTAGAGCCACCCCGTACCTCGTTCCAGAGGCCAATCCCCCACCCATGGGCGTTCCAGTAGAGGTAGAAGCCAACGGCGAAAGTTTACTAGCGGGGAATCGGGAGAGCGGAGACAAAGTATCTAAGCTGTTCGAATGCCAATGGCGGGTTCCATCCAATTCTTCTCCGCTTTCCACATTATTTCTTGATGACCAGGATGTAAACCCATTGCCGTGATTGTGATGTACCAATCCTGCAGAGGCGCTGTCAATGTTCGGTGCAGGTCGGTCTAGGGCAATTGCGACGTTGTATTCTTCGGAAAAGACGTCAGTCGCAGGTACGGTGATGAGAGATTGCTCTGATCGATGCGGAGAGCTAGGTGAGTGTGGCGCTCGCTCCGATTCAGTTGTCGATTGTGGCACGAGCGCAGATGAGGAAGTATGCCCTTTGGTCGGTGAAGAGGGAAGGGATTGCGAGCTGGCGCGATTTGAGAGATTGGCATGTCGCAGATCGCGCGTGCCGAAATTCATGACGTGACATGATCTACTTTAACCACGAGAAGGGAATAAGTATTCAAGGAGAGTCACGGGATGAACAATGAGCGTATTCACCAGTAGGGCTACCAGAACAGTTGAATAAATATCACTTCATCAAGTGCTCGAGAGACCAAAACCATATCACGGACCTCTTGATCGTGTTCCAAGAGCTGGAGCGAATCAAGCCGCTTATTGCAAGTTGTGCACACCAAGCAAGGCTACGCTAGCGTTCGGTCACGGCGGTGTTGCAAAGATGGGGAGGGTAGCACACCTTATGGTAAAACTATACAACCACTACGATGATCAGAAATGCAGCATTGTGTGCGTCGAATGTCTGAGTCACACTCGCCTTTCTGCCTGGACCCATCACCTGCGTGCAATTCTATGTGGTCATAAAGGGTTGGCTCTAATAATACAAACTGACCTGCTCAGCAGCATAAACAGGTTTCTGACACCGAGGACAGACGGACGTTCCCCCAAACGGACTCATGATCGCAGACGTGAACACTCAAAGTGCGTCACCGTGACCGTCACAAAAAGTCGAAAAACAGAAAAGAAAAAGCAGCTTTCGTTACGGTACGTGCCACCCAGTCCCTTCGTATCCAAGGTGGTGTTCCGTGTAGTTCAGCGTCCGCAATGATGGTTCTTCAACCTATGGGTGAGTTGAGTCCTACAGCAGCTGGCTTGAGCATCGCTCCCTGTGAGTCACAGTTTAAAACTCCGCTTGAAACCGTCCCGACGACACTGCAATCTGCTTTGCAGGATTTATCCTTTGACCATCGATACTTCAAGGCTTTGCAAACATGTCTGACGACGAAACTCATAACCAAACCTTTGAGCAGGCTAGATATCATTATTACCACTTATTCATCGGCGTATCTCACTAACTTCATATCAAGGCCAGCGCTGGGACGTCTGCTACGTTCCCCATGCAATGCTCGGCTCTCCGCAAAAATGGTCACGTTGTCATCAAAGGCAAGTGTGGTTTACATGTACCCTATGCTTTTGCACTCGTTTATCTTTTGATCGGCCACCAGGACGTCCTTGCAAGATCGTCGAGATGTCCACCTCCAAGACCGGCAAACATGGTCACGCCAAAGTTCATTTGGTTGCAATAGATGTAAGTTCCATTCCATCATCGATGTGGTTGCAAAATCAGTAAGCGATCTGGCAGATATTCACCGGCAAAAAAATGGTTTGCATCCGTTTCCTGTCACCCCATATATCGGTCACTAACCAGGTCCTCCCGCTACAGGAAGATATCTGCCCTTCCACGCATAACATGGATGTTCCCAATGTGCACCGCAATGAATATCAACTTGTGAGCTTTATACCGTTTGTGATCTGTTGATGGATCTGATTACGTATCCACGGCAAGGTCAATATCGACGATGGTTTCCTTAACCTCATGACTCAGGATGGAACGTCCAAAGATGATGTTAAAGTCCCCGAGAGTGATCTCGGAAAACAGATCGAGCAAGAATTTGAAAGCGGAAAGGACCTCTTAGTCACTATCGTCAGTGCAATGGGAGAGGAGCAGGCAAAGTGTTTTCCTTGTATCCCATCTCGTCCCATTAATATTTCTTTTCAGGCCATCTCCTTCAAGGAAGCTCCAAAAGGCTCTTGAGAGCACGGACGCATGTGAGTTGGTCAATGGGCACTCGCTCAAATCTGTACTCATCAAATAGCCCTCCTAGTTCTCGTCTTTGGAACTTCTCGGTTTGCGGTATCCTGCATGATCAATTTCCTTCCCTATTTGTGTGCATGTGTTCGCCGTATTTTCTCTCGATCCTTGTTGTACACGCGACCGTTAAGATGCCGACCCATCGGAATGTAGCACCACTGGCACTCCCCGTTTTTACAAGGTCACAGCTCGATCACCTAAGAGGTTGTCCTTCGCGAAAGCCAACTCAAAAGGCTGAATGTCTGGCCCTGGACTTGCTGATCACCGCACTGTACTATGACAAAATCAGGCCTTCCAGGTGTCTCCCATTTGCACGGAACGGATGCCCGGCTATTCCATTGTTCTGTGCGAATCGCAGTCTTTTCAGGGCCACACTGAGATGATGCGGTTTCCATTGCCACAGCCTTACGGTGTCCGATCGGGGCGGGAGTCGACAGGCACATTCCCAAAAAAAGTGTGGTAATCGGTATCAATCACTGATCGTCTCGGACGCCGAGCCGACGGCATGGAGACCGGGAGCAGTGCCAATGCGGATGTAACGGATGAATGCACCGGTCAATATGACCTCATCTGGTCCATCACTCTGACTCCTCGCAGATAATGTGATATGCTCCGGTTCTGAGCCGACCGAAGAGACCGCCACTCCCAAGAGAAAGTTATTCCTACTGCTACGAATACACCGTCAAATTATCGCTTAGCGAATATTTAGACAGACCGTTCCTGGTGCGGAATCGAAAGACACGCTACAACAAAGAAAACAACGTCCCTAGCTCCGGTTCATCTCTATTGTCGTCTGAGACTTGTACAATCCATTGTGACATTATTTTGCAGGACTATGCTATGGCTGACTGCTTCCGTCAGGTATAGATAACCAGATAGCATTCTAAACACATACAGTAAATTAGGCAATATGGATCCTTCGAAGGTCCATGATGTCCAAATTGGCTGTTGGGTTGCCACCCAGAGATTCTCGTCTGTTTGACGCAATTGCGGATAGATTCTTGGATTCTTCGCCATCCAATCGCCAGATGTTACTTGATGGTAGGTGGGACAGTGAACTCTTCGCGCTCGGTAACTGAGCAACGTAGGACCGTGCCGGTGAAGACACGCTTGCTTCGTAACCATCAAATGACAAAGGCGAAGACGAGGATACTGGAGACAAGGTTGGTGATTGAATGATGTCTTGCAAGAAGGACGGGAGTAGAGGAACGGGGGCGTGTAGGATGTGACCACCGGGATATGGGACTGAGGGAGATGGCTGTCGATGGCCCGACGTCTGATAAATTGGTTGAGAGTCGATGTACTGGGCAGTAAGATCAATATTGGATGACGAGCAGTGCAAAGGACGACGAGGCGTGTTTGAGATGTCGATAACAGATCGTTTGACGTCGGTAGAGGAAAGAGACGGCGGACGAGCATCGCAGGAATCGGAAGACGTAGGACTGGGAGAAAGCTTGGAGGATAATCCGTTTTGTGCGAGGACGGAAGTTAGGAGAGCGATACGTTCCGCTTGAACGGCTGTGGAGATCGAGTCTCCGTTACCTTCAGCGTCTAGGGCGTTGAGGGTCAGAAAAAGGCGATGGGGTAGAACCAGCGGGACATACAAGGATAACAGGTCTGGCAGACCTTTCGCCGACGCCAGTTGAGATAATTGCACTTGAGACAAATCCAATCGCCAGGTTGATGTTCGATAGGTCCACGATTTCCAGTATTCAGGATCGGGGGTTGCTGAGCAATTCGAAGAACATTGAGCGAGACATGACTGGATGTGATGACGGAGCGCAACATACAGATATGCCAACCAACCCACTCGGCCGAATCTGACCTTGTTCGGGAAGTGGTTCGTTGTCTGGCCAGTACATTATGCATGGATTAAGAGGATCGGACGAGACATTCCGAACTCTCCCGCTCGAGGAAAACGCCCGACCAGAGGGAGTGAGTGGTGGATGAGAAAGCGATGGCAATTTTGAGGGTTTTTGCAGTGGAGGAATAGTTGGCTGCAATGTGGGCGGCTTCGAGAAGGAGGTATCGGACGGGAAGCCACTCGATAAGGTGGCAAACCGAGGAGAAGGGAGAGGGCGGGTCATCGATTGCGGGTTGCGAGAATGTGGCGAGGGAGGACCTTCGCACGGACGAGGGCAACCGCACCCGATGCACATAACATTGCGTCTGTGGGCACAGTAGAAAGGTGGGTGAGTCAACGGCATGTGTGCAACGGAGGTGTGTGAGAGAGAGGGAGGGATTTAGTCACGACAACTCACCCGAAATTATGAGCGGCGCAGGTCGGTGCACCACATCTGAAAACGTCAAATCAGCATCGATCAGAACCGCCCGATCGAGTGAAACTGAGACAAAGTTGCACAAGGTAACAGATTTGTCAGAGGAATGTGGAGACGAAGAGTGAAACATGTGTACAAGGCATAAAATGGAGATCTTACATCCAGTCGCCGAGCCTGAAACTGGTCCTGGGGTTTGGTGGATTGGTTGAGATTGTGAAGTCTGCACGATGTGGCGCTTTGGATCCGTACACAGATCT
>CEMM01321622.1:314-14311 GCA_900068975.1 Hygrocybe conica | reverse complement strand
GGACCTGCCAGCGATGAACGGAAAAGACGAAGATGGTTGTCCGTCGCAACAGTGATACAAGCAAGTTTAATCTCCGATCGGATAACCGGGCCGGACCCCAGTAATGCAAAGTGCTTCAAGTCACATGACCTCGCGTCGTCTTTCGTTTACCACTCACCATGACATCCGTCAAGGCTTTCGCTGGTGCTCTCCAGCCCAAGAAGAAGAGCGAACTTCAGGAAATTGCCGCGGCTTTGCGGATTAGCGACCAGGGAACGAAAGATGAAATCCAGACGCGCATTAGAAACTACTTGGACAAACACCAGACAACTCTTGAAGATGACCCAGCGTTCGCTGGTCTATTCGGCAGGCGGAAGCGGAGCGCTCAACCTCAACCTCCCCCTAGGTAAGATCGGCTATTGATCCCGTGTTGTTCATCGATATGTAATCTTTTTGTGGCAGTCGCGGCGGGGACTCATCAGACGAACTGTCTACCACCATTCGCGCCGCCGTATCTCGTCGCACGGCAACCCTCGAGTCTATCCGGGAATCCACACCTATAAACGATCCCGGTGAAGTGTCTTTACTGCTCAAAAGTGATATTCCCTCGCCCGGCCAGGAATCCATCCGTTCGGGTGGTACTCGATATCTCCCTCAGCCTGGTTCTCCAACTCGCTTTCCACCGCCTCAAAGTCCCGACCGTAACCTTCCAAATACCGTTTCACGTTCTCGCGTAAATGAGATTGTCGGCGCAGTGAAGCAGCAGGAAGAAAATGTCTTGCAGAATACGACGGAAATGGTGTTATCCCTCCGCTCCGTAAGCTTTTCATTGTTTTCGGTTGATCCGTTGCCTCATCGTTTCCCCCCAGTTTTTGTCCAATTCACGAAACATCTGGTCCTTGACTGCCGCCCTCGAGCTGATATACATACTATACGCAATTGTTCCATGGCAAGCGGTTGAGGTATTTAAGTCATCCTAATGAGTCCGTCTGCCGTTGACGCTCACCGCTCGCTCAGTTACATTTGTCACACGATGCCAAATCGTCTCTTCCTGCGATATCTCTTAGTCTTCCGACCTGGGTTATATTTCGAACATCTGTATTCTGGAGTATCATCGGTCACTGGGCAATATCTTCTCTGATTATTCCCGCCCTATTTGGAGCCCTTATTTCCTTTCACCCCGCCACCTCTGCGCGATCCCAGGCCAATGCTGACCGTTCTCCGAAGCCCGCCCTCATCCCTTTCGACCCGCTTACAGCTTCCATTATCCGGCTAGCTGCCCAGATTGCGTACCCATTCGGCACAATGGACTCGAAAGCTCACGTCATGGATGTCATTGGATTTCGGTGGCGCGTTCTAAGCGCTGCTGTTAGTGTTGCATTTGCGTTTGCAGAGGCGATTTCGGCAAYATCGACCCAATTTAACCAGCGATTGGCGTCRGCTCAGCAGAAGACACGGCGAAAATCYACGACAGACAACCCATTGGGGGTTGGCGATGGGTAATCTGTTTGAACTGCCCTACTTTAGTTTCTCCAGGTATTTATTTATTGTACTCCTACCCTTCTCGCTGTTGTTGTAGCCCACCTCGTAGCTTTCTGGCTGCTTTCGATGATTCACTCAATCACGACTAGTTATATGCGTATGTAATGTACATTAGCTCTTGGTTATGTATATATCCTTCTGGCCAATATGAGTTTGAAATGGCCCATCAAGGGACCTCTCAGCATGAAAACCTGCAGAAGGCAGTCATTTCGTCTGCGTACTCGTTGGTGGCCCTTCAGCTCGTCTCTCGGCTGTTTACCTTTGCGCTCAATCAATGTCTCCTCCGTCTGACCTCTCCCCAAGTTTTTGGAACCGCTGCCATACAGTTCGAACTCATCTTCAACACGGTACTATTCCTCAGTCGAGAAGGGGTCAGACATACCGTGTTGCGCACTCCGCAGTCCCAGGGAAATGACCGTGTCGATATTCGCAAGACTACAGCATTGTTCAATCTAACAAACCTTCCTATCATCTTTGGATTTCCATCGACGGTTCTTGCGACATATCTTTACGGCCGTTTCGCGAGCGAAGAGACCCGCAGTCAAGCGTTATTCAATCAAGCCATTACCATTTATGCCATCGCAGCGATCGTGGAATTGGTGACTGAACCTCTCCATAACCAGTATGTGATTAACACTTGCCGATGTATTATTGAGTATCATCAACAATTACGTCCAGAGCGATGAGCGGACTTCAGACCAACATTCGTGTTAGAGCTGAGGGATCAGGCGTTATCCTCAAACCGATCGTTATCACTCTCGTGCTATTGTATGATACACACATTCGGAATGGTGACGGGCATCTGGCTCTCATCGCATTCGCGTTAGGACAACTGGCATATGCTACCACTCTTCTTTGTGTGTATCGATTCCATTATGGGCCCATGTCGTTTATGCCGAAGCCCATTCGGTCATCTTCTCGTCGCCACCTCAGGTCCGTCTGCTACAAGTCGGCCTTTCCATAAATCTATCAATAATTCCCTTTACCATCTAGTAACTATTTTGACCTGGGCGACCTTCAGTTGTCACTCACGATAACCATTCAATCCATTTTCAAACAAGCCCTCACTGAGGGAGACAAACTGATCTTGACGTGGTTGAGTCCCCTCCGTGACCAAGGTGGATACGCCCTCGCGGCAAATTATGGTACCTTCCCCTATCAACGTTCCAACACAGTTCTGAATTTGGTTTGTGTGATAGGTTCACTCATTGCTCGAATAGTCTTCCAACCGGTCGAAGAGGTCTTTCGACTCTATTATTCGAGGATCCTATCTTGTTCTGAGAAAGTCGTGGATCGACGGGATGACCAGGTACCAAATAACGCACTTCAGCGAGCAGCTCTTGCCATCACTTCCTTGTTGGCGGTTCAATTCTCGTTTTCAGTTTTACTCTTCGTATTTGGACCCCCTTATTTACCAATTCTCCTCCAACTCATCCTCCCTCCACGATATCAGTCGACCAGCGCACCTTTAGTCTTGTACGCATGGGTATGGTATATTCCTATCTTAGCGATAAACGGTGGTTTGGAGGCGTTCTTTGCTAGTGTGGCCTCTCCGCACGATCTGAGAGCTCAGAGTCGGTGCGTCCCGTCCTATGCGTCGCATCCCCGTGCTGCTGAACTATTGGAAGCTGGATGGCTGTGTTTTCAGTGATATATCTTTCATCCGCCCTGGGTTTTTATCGTTTGGGCCTAGGAGACACATCACTGGTGTACGCTAACATCATAAACCTTGCCGCTCGCATCGTCTATTGCTGGTTTTTTACCAAGTCATACTTCGGATCGCGTGGCGCATCGAAGTTCCTCGTATGGAAACATGCCGTCCCAGGAAGAGCAGTCCTCGCCATTGCAATATTGTCGAGGTCGGTGCTATGGTACACGAAGCGGAAGCTGGACATCCCAGAAAACGTCTACGATGACAGAGGACATCAAGCAAACATCATCACCTACACATTCCTGGGTATATTTCTTGCTTTAGCATGTGTTTCGACGTGGTGGAGAACTAGCGGTCGATTTATATCCCACAGAATGTATGATAGGTCACGATGAACTTTTTATGGTAAAGGAAAAACGAGGCCGTTTCAGGTCAATCTTTGTCCTGCGCTGCCTAGCCACCGCTCGTAATTAAAATGCCCAGCCGTAGAGTCCTTACGTCCGCCGTCATGAAGATGCGTGAATACTCCCTGGCCCAAGTAAGTGAGAAAGGCTTCGTCAGGTGCTTCATCCAAAATGTCGAAGGTTTCTCCTAAAGCTGTTCTTACGGCAAATTGGTAAACCTCCAGATCCTTCCTTTCGCCGCCATCGATGGGACCGACGAGGAGATCCTGGCATTGGTCGATGTACCTAACAAGAATGAGTCGATCAATTTGGTGTCGCTAAGATGACACTTGCCCCTGGTATTCAGCTATTTCATCCTCAGACACTGTCGGGTCTAGCAACTGCTGCGCGATCGCTTCTGTTGATTGTGGATCAAGTTCAGATTTGCTACTCTTCTTCTGGACCTCGACTCTCCCGGCAGATTTCCCCGATCCTTTATGTGGATTTGGGATATGATAGGATCCCATAAATCTACGGACAACGCCGCCCATCAACCTGGGGAGCGTTGGTGAGGCTAATGATGATATCTCAAAGCAGGCTGACGGTACTTTGGGTGATTGATGGGATTGTCACTGTGAGGTAGGAAAGGGCTATAGTTGATATCTTTTGCGGTCTTGCTGTTCGCCGAAAATGTCAATCAAAACTGAAGTTTGGGCAACGTGGACCCACCCAGGAAGCTTCAATGTGCTATTCATGCTGTAGGCGAAATGCTTTCCAAGCGAGGTGAAAAGTAAGGGCCGATAGTACTCGATCCAGAAATCACCACGGTTTTGAACAAACGCGAACATCTCCTTTTCGCTTTTCTTGATCTGATAGGGTGGTTCGAGGTACTCTCGGTTAAACCAATCTCGATAGCCTCCTCGTCGAGCTGGTTGACTCATGGGTCTTTCGCTCTGCACACCCAGAAAGAGGTTGATAGCGGTCTGTTTATCCGCATCTTGAGGGATGCATTCAGTAAGGAGCTTGCCAGCACGAGTTTCTCGTCTTACCGAGGAGAGAGTTGGTGTAGAAGCGACGAATGTTTTCAATGATATCGCGAGAATGGCTGTTCCAATGAGGCATGCGCCGATAGGTTTCCACCCTGTTAACAAGTGCACTTCCAGTATATTGTAGAGCTATGGCTGACCCGAACGTGAGACTCAATGTGGGCCTTCCGATCCTTATTACTTACTATCGCCATGGTCGTGATACATCTCTGTCAGCATATTGACGGCGTCGGAATCAAAGGCGAGTTCAGGGTTATCTACTAACCCCAGCGCGTGGAGTTGGTGTCCCAGTGCACGTTTGCCAAAGACGAACTGAGCTGCATTGGTTCGGTCGAGACAGTCAACGCAATTCGTTCGACAGATTCCATTCTGGAGAGAGATTGTACTGCGCCATGGTGTGGAGCTGGAAGGATTGAGATGATCCACTTGAGGTGATAAGGTTTGTTTCTCAAGACAATACAGAAGTACCTGGTCTCATTCTGAAATTGATGAAAATATGGCTCTGCACCAGAGTGAAAGAAACCCGTCATTTGGATCGATTCTTCGGCGATATCTTCGAGGTAGCTGATGACATCCTGCGTCTTTCTTATTTGGCATAATTTGGGTGAGATCATGATTTGCGAGGCGTCACTCACTCCTTATAAGCACGCGACATATCCCAGGCTCGGTACTGCATTTTCTTTCCGGGTGGTAGGAACTGATTCAAGTACGTGACACATTGTGTATATTCGTCGAGAAGCTTTGACTCGCGTGGCTGGGGCTCTCGCCTTTTGATCAAGTTCAGGATGGTTATGGGAGCGCCATATCTCCTAAAAAGGTCGTCAAAATGTCTGGAAGCGGCCGTGTAGAAGGGGTCTACGACGCTGACTGCGACAACATCAGAACTGTAGTAAAAGCATGATAATGAAAATTCACTCTCGATGGGCGGCCGAGGGCTCATACTGGTAGTCTCTTGAGTCCAATAGACAGGAATGCTGCCACGGTACTGTAATATCAGTTTTAAAAGCTGCTCCACTGGCATGTGCTGTACGGACTTGGACATAGCTTGTGAAGTTTGGACTTGGTCGGCGATGCTGATTCGAGGTTTTTGGTGCTGGATGATAGAAGGGTGTGGTCAAAACCTCGGATACAATTTGTTCAGTCTCTACTTCGTTGGCGACGTTTCCCTAGAATTTGTCAGTGCACATCGCTAGGAAATCAAATCAATGAACCTCATCGTTGACCCCTCTTTTTAAATAGCGTGCGCCTGCGTAATGACGCGAACGCCGCGCAATAAGAGTGATGAATACGACGCGACCCAACACAGTCAATTCTGAGGCATGAACGGATGAATTGTCACGGAACGGGTTAAAGGAGACATCACGGACTGGCTTGATCGACGTGGCCATGTACAAGGGCGAGGAGCCAGTGGAGTTTCAGCGATGGCCTCTCTTGATTATTGAACGCCGCTGTCATCAAGTGAAAGTTCCATACGTATCGGTCATTGAAAGGCCAGGTGCCAGGGTTGGATCGAGCGCTATCCCCGGCAAAATTATGTTGAAGCGTTGATGAAATATCATACGTATAGCTATCCAGAGGACATCTCAGGTTTCAACGTTTTCCGGTTGATCGCATCGAGCTTCACCTGAAGTAGAAGTTTTTTGACATGTCAACCTGCTTGAATATATTCAGCAGACGCTGTTCCTCTGCAGGCTTCTCTATTTTGTGAGTGAATGGGATTGGCACGATGTCGGTATTTTCGCAATGATACAGGTAGTGGCCACCAAGAAGTGCTACGACTGAACGCTTTGAAATGATGATCATGTACCAACCCGCGGTGAACCGAACAAATCCTGGCGACGAAACTTGAGCCAAATGCGCGCTCAAGAAGTGCATCGAGGTATACCGGCGATTCCAAAGAACACCCTGGCCTTCCCCAACCCACCGGATGCCTTGTTCCCGTCATCGAGCATTTTAAGCATGGCACGCATTTGTTTTCCGCTGTATTCGGCCTCATCCTCAACGACGACCAATTCATCTTGCGATGTGCGGTCGATTTTGATAATGCGGTGACGGGAATCTGAAGCATTTGATGCAATAATGTAGAATCGCAAGCGGTTCTCGTACAATATGAACTTGTTGAAGGCGAGTGTCATTGGGGGAGCGACACGCATTAACCTTTGAGAATCATTTATTTATTTGGAGTTGCTTGTCAGCAGGCTACTAGTAGTATCTACGCCATGTCCGAGTCCGTCTCCTCCAACATGATAGATGATATTGATGAGGTGACTGGTTCCTAGCATATCACCAGAAGTTGCTCACCATGTCCGCAGAGTGGTCTGTCCGGTGAAAGTCGAGAATTGTATGTTTTTCAATGGCTTTCCTCGTTGGAAAGGCAATGCAAGAGTGCTGCTCCAGTACGTTTCTGTGTCCACTTCAAATTCAGGAACTGTTCACTCGTTTTGATACGCACAGGAGATGGTCAAAGCCAAGCAGTCTAGTCTGGAAACTACTCTCATGAGAATAATTGGCGGTGTAGAACCATATCCGCAACCAGGGCGTGCATTACGCGACCTCACTGCCCGGTGTCTCGTTGTTCTATACAGTCGTGGAGATTCCAAGGCATTATTCGACATGTTGCCAAATCTGATTCGAATCGCGGGTGATGTCAGAGTTTCGGACAAAGACATGAGCAGAATGTATGCGATGATCGCCCACAGTCAACCATGCACTTACCGCAGCGCTGTTTGTTTCCAGTGCCTCCTTCTTTTGTATTGGCGACTTGATGCTCCATTTTGGATCTCAGGTGCGTTTTTGACGGAACCAAGGGTGTGGGTGTTCTGAAATTTTTTTACAGGTTATGTCATTCATGTCTGAAATTTTGGCGCTGGTGTTGAAGACCGTTAAATCATCTGCTGTTCGTTTTTCCCTTTATTGTCATCTCGGGAATGGGCGTGTGGCTGACGATTTTGATGATGTCTAGTCGTGTCTTATTCGATACCATTCGTTGGTGGCACTACGAAAGTCGATCTCGACCGCAAAGAAAGCGGTCAACGAGTCCATGCACAAGGACATCACAAAGCAGATCAAGGTTTCCCTGAGCGACAAGTGCTTACCTCTTCAGAGAGCTGCGGCTGATGTAGGTTCCATCGGTTAGTTGTCGGTCCATCATTAACTATTAATTGCAGTTGCTTTTGGTCCTGCATGACCCTCCTGACATCAATACCACACTGGGCGAAATTGAATACATTGTGTCGATTTGCGTTAGAGGGCTAGACAGTGCTGATCAACCAACCCGTCAATCGTTTGCCCGGCTAGTTGGGCATTTGCTCGCTTCCACGCAGGTCGAGCGATCTCACTCCACATCCGAGTCTCACGCGGGGAGATTCGATGGCGCTGACGATGGAATGATTCCTCCCAGTCAAGGGTCTGTCGAGAAGAAATTCACGCTTAGCCTCGAAGAAATGCTGGGCCAACTCTCCATGCACTTCAACAAGCCTTCTACATCGCGCAAGACCCGAGTTGGAATATTTCAATACTATACCGAGCTCCTACTCAAGCTTGGGGGCACTTTTGTAGAGTCGAATTACGGCTCGGTGGTGGGCCACTTTATGACGGAAATTGTGGCTAATCCGCGCAACTCCACTACTCGCTATGAATCGTTACTCGTGCGCAAATTAGTGGAAATCCTTCTCAGGAATTTGGTCGGGGTTCGCATGCTAGGCGAGCAGTCCCAAATCGCCGCCCTCCAAGAACTTTCGCGGTCATACCTCAAACGATGGCCTGCAATAATGCCTGGTCAAGTCTCACCAAGTAACCTCGTTCTTGCTGTCGTTCTTGAGGAGACGGCAGGTTTGCTGCAACAGTTGGGCAACACCCCTCCACCAGTGCAGGTATGGTGCGATCATCCTTCTCAATAAATAATCGCAAACATAATGTGACGGACCGCAGGATGCCCTTGCGGAGCCTCTTATTACGTTACTCGCTCACCCAAGTAAAACGATTTGCATCCGCGCCTCACGAGCTCTCCAAGCGTTTTGTTTTTCAACGCCTTTGTGTTTGCCGAAAACAATACTCACAGTCCTGGAGTTGCTCCATCGTGACCTCAATGCCTTGGTTATCTCTGGGGCTTCCCCCGACACTCGTTCCCGAGCTCTTGGACACGGCTATGGGCTTGCGGCCTTAATTTCCCTCATCCCCGAACGACCGTTGTATGTGTCCTACGACGCCAGCGCAAAGGTATTGGATATGGCTGTTCAGCTCTTGAAACGTGCTGGTGACCACGATATCGATGTCGCTGAAGTGGAGATTGAGGTTGCTTGGACATCAATTGCATCATTAATGTCCCTTGGGCCAACTTTTGTGCGTCCGCACCTTCCACAGCTATTGGTCCTCTGGCGCAATGCTTTGCCAAAACCAACCACCAAGGATTTCGCGAGTATTTCTGGCCGTACAACAGCTGGGTCAGTCTTCCTCCTTCACGTTCGTGAATGTGCGCTTGGCGCTCTGCTCTGCTTTCTGCAATGTGATACATCTCTGGTAACGCTCGATGTTGCGCGACGCATCGCCTCTGTCCTGAGTAATGCGCTGGCCTTCGTCTCCAGTGTACCTGTCGCATCGGAACCATCAGAATCACACACCTCAACTTCGGATTTGCACATTTGGGAAGACCTCCTCCTGTGTAGGGTATATCAATGCTTTGTAGCCCTGGGGATCCCGAGCGTCACCGATTCGATCCAATCGATCCTGTTACAGTCCGTTGTGCCTTTATTTGCAGGTCCAGACGCATACACAGGTTCCTCAGTTCAGGCCTCGATTGCGTCGTCTTCAGGAGCCTTCACCTCCATATGGCAGGTGACAGATGGTTATGCTTATGGACTTACGTCTCTAGACATACTCAAGGATGACCCTCACGAAGAGGGTTCTCATCATGACAACATATCTCTGGCAATAGACTCTTTAGTGAGTGACCCGTCTCTCCTTCTCACGAGAATACGAGAACACGACTTATTTGCCATTTAGCTGCGCAAACCAGTCCTAGGCACATGCGAATACGATCCTTTGTCCGTCTGCGACACGAAGGCGGTTCGAGGATGTCTCCCAACCGAGGCACCTCCTGCTGCAACAGCCGTTGTGGATTCAGCCATTCGTCTGTTTTCCGAGCTATTCGTACTCCAAGATCCACCCACTGCAGTCCGCATTCTTACTCAAATCATAGAATCCGTCCGCTCCACCAAATTGGAGAAGAATGCTGGTCGTAAAGCGGCCGTTGTGATTAATGTTGCCGTTGCCGTTGCCCTCTCCCTACGATGTGCCACCGCGAATTCATCTCGTCGAGTCAAAGACATCTTTGGTGATGAACAAGTTGTACCCTTGCTCTCCTCCTTCCTAAAGGTGAGATTTAACCATTTCTGGTGTTGTTGGCATCGGAGTATCTTTCTCATGTTGCCCTAGGACATCCTCGGCCATGGTGATCCGTGTCTGCGGTCCATTGCTAGCGAATCAATTGGTCGATTAGGAAATTTTGCTGGCCCATCTTTTCTGACAAGCCAAGTCAAACTCCTCGTTGACCAAGTCGTTAGTAATCGGGATCCTTACGGAAGAGCTGGTTGTGCATTCGCGTTCGGTGCCATTCATAGTCACATGGGTGGTCTGGCCGCTGGACCGTTGCTCAAGACGACCGTCAATGTCCTCATGTCATTGGGTAGCGATCCTCATCCCCTCGTCCATTTCTCCGCATTGAATGCTTTGGCTCACGTTGCCAACGCGGCTAGCCTTTCATACTCCCCCTTTGTTTCCAGTACACTTGGAATGCTCTTCAAAGTGTTTCTGTTGGAGAGCCACGAACGCGAAGGAGGAGCCCTCACTCACTCGCATCTACGTGGCGACTTTCCGGCCTATCCTGCTCTTTGTCGAATTATTGATGCGATAATTACAATCTCTGGCCCGGATTTGCAAGAATCTCCCCGAACCAAAGCGCTTGTTCTGAACCTTGTTAACGAATTGTCTGTAGCCGAAGATGAAGCTGTGGCTGCACAAGCTTTGAATTGCATCCAACATCTCCTCATGTTCACACCCATGGATATCCAGGTTCCGGATTTGGTCCATCAATTCAGAGGGCACATATCATCACCTCGAAGACCTCTGAAGCTCGCGTCAATCAATGCGCTCTACCAGCTTGTACAGAGAGATGCACTGTCAATGTCAAAGCTGGGTGGTGACCAGCTAGTCGAGGATCTCTTCCTCATGCTGGATGATGATCCGTCTGTCCCAGGCGTTCGAGATGTGATTTCCAGCTGGCTCCAACAGACCGTCATTCACAATCCTTCTGCTTGGATTGATTTATGCCAGAGGATCATGTCAAGGACAACGGCTTCACAACGGGTGGCCGATGCTATTGCTTCACGGGGTGTCTTGCACGACGATGAGGGTATGTCCTTGGCTCGCATTGAACAAGCGACAACACATGGGCGTATAACATGCCGTTGGAGAACGCAACTATTTGCTTTGGAGTGTCTGCATACCATCTGTACCACCGTTGCTCAAAGTGGTCGTGCCGAGCATCTCGATTCCAAACTTGCCGAGAAGATTGGTTTAGCGACTACTGGGCTACTCGTCACCCGTGTTCCAGATCTCGTCAAAATTGCTTTCACAGCCTCGACGGCCTACATCACTGAAATCCGGCTGGAAGCGCTTGTGGTCTTGCGAGATGTAATTGAGGTCAGCATGGCTCATTCTTGATATTGCAACAACTCGCCCACAACTCCTCGTTCAGATATTTGCCAGCGTTTCAGATCCTGTCTACAACGATGCACTTCTTCTGGAACAGTATCAGGCACCAATCACAGCGGCTCTCACCCCCGCCATGACCCCAGAATCAACCCCAGAGATCTTTGCTTCTGCTATCCGAACCAGTGCGTTATTTGTTGGATGTGGCATCGTGAAGGACGTTGCTCGAATGTCACGGATATTGAAGATGTTAACAAGTGCACTTCAACAGTCGAGCAGTCAGTACATTCATCTCGCATGCATGCTTGATTCTTGGTTATTCTACCATGTGTCAAGGTCCAGGAATGCTGTCGTCCGGTGACGATGAGTCTGGTCAATTTAGCCCCAATGCTTCTGCAATGCTCCGCATCGCCACTCTCTCAGCCTGGGCGCGGTTGGCCATTGCGAGTTCAAAACACAAGCATCTGTTAGCCATTTGTGATCCATTGCGGGGAACCCTCATACCGATGTGGATAGGGTATCTTCGTGATTATGCCATCATTCGAGCACATTCCGAATTCATGAATGACCCGTCTGTTATGCTTGATCTGGCATATTCGAGTCTTGGTAAGGAGGTGCTTCTCCCGGTACGTTTATTCAGATTATCAGTATCTTTGCTGATCATATTGTCTGCAGTATTATCTCGATTCCTGGCAATTTGTCCTTCGAGCAGTTGCAGCGGCATTAGGGTCTGATGATGCGGTGGTCTTTGCAGCTCTACATGGTAGTGACACCTCAATCATCCAGGGAGGAACTGAAGGACCTGCTATATTCTTTTTTGTCATAATTGGGCTGGCGTTTGAGGCGCTATCATCACCAGCAGATTCAACCGTTGCCTCAAACCATGAAGAGACAATGATAGCAGCTCTCCAAGTCATCAAATGTCTCTTGCAACGGAAATATTCAGGAAATGCAATGACTGATCTGGCGGTGTTGGAAGAGCTGATTAGCCTCTGTTATCGTATTGCTATGACCGACACACCAGTTGTACAAGTCCAGGTCATTGAGCTTTTAATTGCTCTACCTTCAAGCTCAAATCATTCTAACAAATGTAGGGTCTCTGAATCCACTGTTGATATCATAACTTAATCATCACAGATACACATTGTTTTCAAATCTGTGCATTTCTTTTGAGGAATGCAGTTGTAACTGCATCTCCAACCTCTCTCTGTGAGTGATAATAATTATGCTGCTTTATTGAAGTATTTGTGCTCATCTAAGAATTCAGCACAGTCAATTGATGTGATTGTGGCTGTATTCAAGGCATTTTATACCATTGCCAATTCTGATGACTATGTTGAGATCAGAGAGGATATCCGTAGTGTTGCCATCTACCTTTACAGTGGTGTGTCAAACTTTTCCAGATCTGATCTGATAGCTGTGACAAATGACAACCACAGAACTCCTCAAAGATGAATCCACTAGAGCTGACCTAGTGACACCAACATTACACTCATTAAAATCTCTCTTGCACATTCCTCTGTTGGATACATTGGCAATGGGGAGATTTAATCATCTGGTCAATAATTTGCTATCAGTCTGTCTGCTGAATATCAGCCAAATGAGGTATGTGTTAGTTTGCTGGTGTTGATTTTATCCTGAATGAAATCAGGATGCGACAGGGTGTCATTTCTGAGAAAAAGATCCGGGGCAATCTCCTTGTTGCAGTTCTACTTCTCACAACAGTTCCACCAACAGTTTCCTTTGGACAAAAGGCTGTTGAGCATACATGTTACCTGATTTGTGAGAGCTTGATGGATATGCAAGATGTAGGCATTGTTGATATGCCTTCTGTTCTTCTAACAAAAGTTTGAATCTGCAGAATTCCTTGACAGCAGCTCAATGTGCAAAGACTGTGATTACTGGAGCACTCTCTGGAAATCAAGTGCTTTGTCAATGCTCCAAGATCATTGTTCCTGCTCTGGTGGAATATATACTCAAGGTAACTACACAGGAATTGGACAAGAAACTTGATAGGACTCAATGCCTTGTGCTGGATGAAATATGGAAATCCTTTATGGTCATTTTGAGGTCAACAAATGAAATACATAGTGAGTTTCAATCCTGTGCAATTTCTATTTGGCTAAAATGGAAGTGGTAGAGGCATCTTTTCTTGGTGTCATATTGCCAGTTTTGGCACATTTATTTCAGTGCACACATCTGGGGATCTCTCAGTCTCAGGTATCTGCATGGTTGCTGGTTGTTGCATCATCATCATCTGCACTATTCAGGGCAGCTGTGATGAGATTGGACACAGAGACAAGAGTAAGGTTGGAACAGGAGATCAGAGGTTTGGCACTGCCTCTGGAGAGAGAACGTGACACTGCACCACCACAGATTACATTGCGTCTTTTTAGTTTGTGATGTGGTAGCCAATGTGGTAGCCAATGTGGTAGCTGCACCAATTTTGACCACTGAAGTGGCCAGCCAAAAAGATTGAAGCTTCTTGATATAGTATTTCATGCATGTATAGTCCCATTGAAAAAGAACACAAACTGTCCATTTAGGATTCTAGTTGATAGTATCAAGAGCTCATTTTTAGAGTGATGCAACTCTGCTCTGGCATGTAGGCAAGACCCACAATACTCTAATTAGAGTAGATATTCTTATAGGCAGCTTGGCAGAACAAAAAATATTATGTAATTTAGT
>CEMM01321614.1:4332-16750 GCA_900068975.1 Hygrocybe conica | reverse complement strand
GTGACTTGGTAGTTTTTCTCGTAGATAAGTTTCCGGGCAGCAAACACTTTGGACTGACGACTGGTATCGTCTTTCCGAGCATTTGTGGAGCGTTGTCGGGTGTCGAGTCGCATTCCCAATTTATGAACATCAGATAGTTTCACAAGACAGCGAGGACAAGGGCATTGGCCCAGATTCCGAATACTGGCAAGCAGAATCCTTGTGAACAATGGGCCATCAATAGGTTAGCAAGAAAGGTGGAGCACGTACTTCTCTGGATAATCCGCAGAATAAGTGAAAATACGGGGGTAAAATCGTCGGAAAATACCATCACAGCACATGATAACAATACCATGTATCCATGCCTCAATGAACTCATCATCTAACAGCACGTTCCATTGGGCGTGCACGAGCTCACGGAAGCAGTGTGTAATAAATGCTGGACTTGGCGCCTTTCCCTCCCCGGTTTGAGAGGAAGCGAAGTCATGAAATGCATCGGGTAGCTGTGAGTGAGACTGTCAGGATCAAGTTAGGCACAAGCGAGATTCAACTCACTTTCTGGAAGAACGCGACATGTTCGCATGGGTGACAGGAAGGCTTGCACCGTCGATACTTGGACTCGTTTCCAAAAAAGAGATAGAGAGGGCAGACACTGGCGTTACCGAAAGATGTGAGATGCGTAGCATCAGACCAGAACATCAATGCAACGACGACACGAGGAAGTTTGCAGTTGGGCTCCGCCGGAGAAGTCTGCAATTGATGATGGGCTTCGATGAAAGCAGGGGAGGTGTATAATTCTCCGTGTACTCGCTGAGTCGATGATTCCGGAGTGTGTCCCGGCTGCCAATGTGATTCGTAAGGCTCGTAGTGGAAATGACGGCTTGCAGATTTGTTGGATAGTTTCTCTCGTATGACGGAGACCAAACTTCGATGATAGAAATCAGTTACAACATAATCACGGGGTCCACGGCCATCCGATGGGACACCACGTCGGGGATGGTAAGGCACTGGGATTGTAATCGGGGTGTGTGTCCAACCGGCATCGGTATCCATCCACTCTTCTTGATCTTCGCCAGCCAATTGTTCATTGATTTGATCCCATTTAACGCCGCGAACGTCAGCGGGTGAGAATCCGGGATTAGTAATGATGTCGACTAGCGTTTTGAAACTTGACTGAGATTGAGCCGCATTGTTCCAGTACCAGTCGCCTAAATGGAAGGTGCTGGCGTTGGGGTATGGATAGAAGCGGTCTTTGGAAGGTTCGCTTCGGCTGTGCTCTGGGATATCGGAAAGGTCGTGAAGAGATACTTCTTCGTCTGGATCGTGAGATGGGGGTTTCGGGCCAAAGAACTTGCGAAAGAGGCCAAATTTGTTTTTCTGCGTCACGAACGCTCTCCGAAGGGGAGAACCAAGGGCACTTATCGTCGTGGCTGCTGGGCTGGCGGTACTCGCTAAAGTGGGCTCTGAGGAGTGCAATCCGGTCTGTGTAACGGCAGGGGGAGGGAGGGGTGGTGGTGGTTGAGGCAGATCATCTCGAAAACGTAGAGGAAGGCGATGCGGCCTGTTTTTCCAGTTGCGACGGTCGAGCAGCGACAAGTGGGCGTCATCAGCGGCAGGCTGCGGGAGGTCATCGGAATGGTCGTTCGACTACACGGAAATGCTGAGCTTTAACATGGAGAGTAGGCCGCTGAACTACGTACCTGATTTAGGACTGGGCGAGTCTCAAGTGATGGAGAGTTTCCTCTCCGGCCGACTTCCGGAACTAGTATGGGGATCGTCGGCACAGGAGTGACATCGTCAATACGGCATTTCTTGCGTTGACTCCACATCTCTCTTGCTTTCGTGAGGGCATTTGCGAATCTTTTTTTGGTTTTCGGGCAAGTGCGCTGGTGGTTGGACATCGCGCTCGGTTGAGGGAATGATCGACCGCAGGCGCATAGCGGGCTAGACCCCCAGGCCTCCATTTGGGCGATGAGAATGTCCCGTTCTAGAGATGATGGGTAGTACACGGCTTGACGACAGAAACTTGAAGGCCTCACCTTAAGAATCACAGGCACTGCGCATGCTAAAGCGTTGCCGCCAATGAAGCTTCAAGCTTCAAGCTTCGGTTTCGCTTAGCGTGCAAGTGAATAGGATGATTAAGGGCAGGCTTTCGGCTCACATTCTTGTACTGTATATATCCACCCTCTCAACTACATGGCCCATGACGAAGGGACCGCTAGCGCCCAACTGGAGGGTCCAGTGAAGCGGGGCAGGCTTGCCTCTTTGTTTTACTGGCGCCCGAAACCCCCCCTTTTTTTTCCGAGTCAACGTCACCCCAGTGACACGAAGTCCAGTTCACCCCACCCAGTGGTCCCACACGCAACCCACTCTCGATCCACCATCGCCGAATTCGCTGAAGCAGACGCTCATGCCTCAAACTTCCAGCCTGCCCCATGTCACACCGACGACTTGTTGCCACCCACTTTGGGACCCCAACCCGACTCGCCAGAGTATGGCTTGTTATCGGGGGTAAGCTGTTTTACCTGCGACTTTCCTGATTTCTGACCACGTGTCTGCAGATTCCTGCGATTGATAACCTCGTGATGATACCTCAGTATCCAAGTACAGTTGACGAGGCTCGGCGATTGTTAAATGTCGCGCGGGCCATCAGAGATGAACGAACCGCCAAGAAAACTGCTGCGACGCATGCTGTTGAGGTGGCCGCCCTTCAATTGGATCACTCGCAGGCGTTACTGAAACATGCGAATGAGGAATGGGTTCAGGCTGAGGAAGGTGTCGGGGCAGTTAGTGCACTCATTCGCAGTAAAGATTTACCGTTCGAATTAATATTCCGTAATGTTCGAGATTCCGCAACCGACGATTCAGGCAGTCATGGGTCGGACTCAGACAGTTTATGATACAGGATGTAGCATCGTTGTAACAACATGGCGGAGCGACTCGGCCGCCACTTCAGCTACTCCGGCATCTCGGCGATGACATGCTGGATCAACTTGGACGTAATTAGACGTAATTGGACGTAATGGATCGACTTCGACGTAACTGCATCTACTGGAACGTACTGGAGGGCTAACGAATTACGACACGAGGCAGGTTCATAATCCCGATGTGGGGAGATCAATTCTCCATCTTCTCCACCACGACGATGGCGGCTGACGGTAATTCGAACCTCCTTGCAATCGACCCCAGGCTCCTAGAACGGGAACAAGGTGAGCCGATCAAGGACCACCACTAACGCCATTACTAACTTTCCGGGATCTCAGCTTGCCATACCAGTTTAACCCCGGGTCTACCGGTGACCCCGAATGATGTACTAGCTCCCAATACGAACTGGATGTCTCGTCCGATGGAGGCTTTACAAAGCAGTCCCGTAGATCGATACGATTTCCCATTCGATCGCAGTTTTGGATTCCAGGACTCGACTGCTGCGTACAATCCGAATCAGCCTGAGGGCACCCAGGCCGTCGCGGCTGATGTTAGATTCGACTCGGACGGCTCGAACACCACTGACTCTTCCGCGTTCCACGCTGGCGAATACAGTCCGATTCAAGCAACGCCGTTCAATGGCACGTCATTCGACACCACGCAATTCGATACCACGCAATTCGATACCACGCAATTCGATGACACGCAATTCGATACTACGCAATTCGAGAACACGCAATTCGAGAACACGCAATTCGATACTACGCAATTCGACAACACGACATTCGACAACACGCAATTCGATACTACGCAATTCGACAATACGCAATTCGATACTACGCAATTCGACAACACACAATTCGATACTACGCAATTCGACGCCACGCTCGATGCCACGCCATTCAATACTACGCAATTAGATGCCACGCCGTTCGATGCTATGCCATTCGATGCCAATTTCCACGGCTCGGGCGCGACTGACCCTTCCGGGTTTCATGCTGGCGAATACAATCCGAATTGGCCTGAGGGCACACCATCCGATGTTGGATTCCGCGGCTCGGATTCCACTGGCCCTTCCACAGTCCCTCAACCTAACATCCAGAACTTGAGCATCGGCCCTCACTCTGTCGAAGGTATGTCGAGTCTCTGCTGCGCTGATTTGTACTCACCTTGAACCGAGTAGACTCGCCTATGTCTGCTCCGGTCGCTCCGAAACAGTTCACTCCGTACAGTAAGTGGCAATACATTTTTCACAGGCACCATTACTGATAGCAATAGATCCCGGTTTCCGTGCATCATTCCCGCAGATCAATAGTCCGCTCGTCAGAGATAAAGGTGAGGAATATACCCCTTAACTTGAGCAGAATGTTGAATGCCCAGGATCACTCACCAGGCCGCCGCTCGTTACGCAACCTGTCTCGCAAAAATGCCCGGGCTAGCCCATATCTCAACAGCGATGCCCAATCTTCCCGACGCTCAGCTTTGGATAGTCGGGCCGCTTCCTCTACATATTCGTTTCAAGCTGAGCCTCAATCGGTGAGGTCTTACCCGACGCCAGCATTCCCGCCCAGCGTGACTCGACCGAAGATCCTTACAATGACAGAGCTGTGGGATTTTTCGGAACCCTGGCACGACTTTATTCTCGAAGCGAGGACCTTTTTTCTCCTGGAAGTTTTCGTTATCAAGCGTTGCATCGAAAATACAAACAAGGACCTGTTGAAAGTCAGCAAGGACGTTCTGAACACATCCATCCATCTTTACCGGGGGCGTCAACGCAATCCCCAGCTTGAAGAAAACGAAAGACCTCCGGTGCTCCCGCCCAGTACGTTATACCTGTATCATACTAAAATCCCCCTATTAATAAGATATCCCAGCTATCAACTCGTGGGATGACGATATGATTAAGCTTGTACGTGCCCGTCGATGACGCTATGCATGGTGATGGACTTGGATTGCATCTAGGTTTCCGCAGCGCTTCCAGACTTCCTGGCTCGCCTCAAAGGAATTGCGCACGGCCGGACTGATGTGCCAACCGAGAAGCGGGGCCCCACTGGACCCATTGATCTTTCAGATGCCGACCGCACAAGGGGTTATTGTCTCTTCGCAACGGTTCTTGAGAATGTGCCAGCAAGCGACGGGCTCCCGGCGCGAACGCTAACGCGGGATCCGACTAACAATGACATTCGGGTCCGAGTTGAGAACCAGCTCGCCAACGACGCTTATCGGCATTCTGGCAAGCGAGATCAGGTAAATAATTTCTTTACACGAGTCAAACTCGATTCACCATGGCACCTCAGGCAACCGGCGAACTTATCAAGGACTTCGAAAACAAGGTCATCAAAGATGTTCTCTGCAAAGGTTTCTTCGATGGAGATTCCGGACAGCAACACCATTCCCTTTCGGTTAGTGTTCGGGAACTATACAAGAAGTATTACCCGGACATCCCGGTTCCGTTCTTCAACGTAATTCCATATGATTGCCTCCTCACGTCGGTTCTGGTGGTATGGCTACTTTGTCCAGCTGCAGTATGTTGGGTGCATATTGATATTGATTCTAGGTTAAGAATTGCCTTGACCAACGCCATGCTGGATCCTGGTCCTCAGTGAGATTCATGCACAACAAGTTGAAAGTCGTAGCTTCACTCAGACGGAGGCTGGATGCAGACATGGATGATAATGCGGATTACAAGAATTCCATTGACACCTATCTTCAAGAACATGCGGTCGCGTAAGCATTTCTATCGTCATTCAGACCATTGTGACCATGATTGATGTGCGGCATACAGGTGCAGGACTGGTGAATACGACGTGATCGGTTGAGAATACCGGGACAGTCTCTCCTTGGTCGTGCACCGGCCACATCGGTAGGTTACGCCTACTCTACTGTACAGCTCATGTATCTACGGAAAGCAAATTTAAACAAGCAGTCAACGTGCGCACGTGGCCTCGGACCGATGTAACGTGACTGGTTCAACTCCGACCATGCATCGACCAGCAACCCCCAGTCGTCCTTCGTCACTGCCTATACAACTGCTCAGTACGCCGCACGCCCGAGGAACGGCATGTCACCAGAGCCCTTACGAGCAGCACACTCAGGCTGATTACGCTCCATATCTCCGGCATGATCTCACTCGCGTGGTCAACCTCCCATTCGATTCCTTCTTATCCCAGGTCTTCACCACCCGTGTCCTTCGGTACAAGACTATTGTCGATAGAGTGGCATCTGGTGAAGCCCTTCAGAATCGATTGAAAGTGTATTGCGAGCGAGTGGCAGGGGAGACCAATCGTTACCGACCTTTCACGGAACTCGCAAATGACTCCATGACTGCCTTGCGCAAGCAGATACACGGGCTCGAACCTGAGAATCTCGTGTTCTGTCGAAACGATCCTACCTACGTCGCTGGTTCTCATGGTGAACGAAAACCGGATGTAGTTGGCGTTTCGGAAAACGCATTGTGTGACGAGGCGAGGATGAGCGTTGACAACTTGTCCGATAAAGGTCCATCGGAGGCGCCATTTGCCTGGCATGAATTGCTCATGTTCGTTGAGTTCAAATTCGTGCAACCCAGGATCGTTTATCCGCAAACGGCTCAAACGAAACCACGTACGCAACGATTCAATTTCATTCCCACCGCTCGTCTTGATTTTGTGTTTCATTCTCTTTAGGCTCCCGCAACGCCTCCGCTGGCAGCCGCCCCACGGTCATCAAATGTGAGTCTTTTGTTCCTTGATTCGTGCCACCCTTTTTGATGTAGTCATTGAAGCCAAATCTCAAGCTTCCGGTCTCAGCTCAGGTATTTGCAATGTCATCTATGTCTTGTCACCTTACGGAACAAGCCCAAGGGAAAAAACCACAAGCCCCGACGAGCAAGATAATAACGCGTTCAGTGTCTAAGATGCCGTCCCCACTCAACAGTGTCATAATCAGCCAACGGAATGAAGCAGCCAACCGAGACGCAACCACAGCCACGCGGGGCACATCCGTGTCGGGCTTAGCCGGAAACAACGTGCTGACGGGCCTAACAAACGGACAAGCGCACACGCCGAAACCTTCAGTGGACCTGCCTACTCAGTGTGCGAGTTATGCTCTCGAAATGATGTCCCATGGCGGAATCCGACATCATGTCATCGGGGCGTTGATCGTCGACGAGAACATCACTCTCCAGTACTATGGTCACTCGGTTATCATCTATTCGGAGCCTTTGAACTTTGTTGCCGAATTCCCCCGATTTCTATCCTTGCTGCTCCGGTTGATGTCGCTCGGACGCAAGGAGTGGGGCTTCGCAAGCCTCGTGCCCAGCCCAAATTTCAAGATTTCCGATGATAGGCGGAGACCCTTTCTGTCGCTGTATCGTGGGCAGACTTTTGAAGTGGGCGGGAAATCGTTCGTTCTGGAGGACATTATCGATCAGCAACACGGTATCATTGGTCGTGGAACGTGCGTCATCGGGGCAAAGTCAGATCAAGGCGTCGAGGCAGTTGTGAAGTTCAGCTGGCGAGAAAGCCGAAGAAAGCCGGAGAATGAGTTTATTGATCGGGCTCGGCAATTCATCACTCCCCCCGGAGAAGGCGACGATAGTATTACCAACCATTTACCTTGCCTTCTGGCTTGCCACTCCAACAATGACTGGATGCAACTCGGGAGCTCTTGCGAACCACGACACCTCCAGATTATGGTCTTTACGAGGCTCATTCCGATCACTCAACTTACCAACGCCAAGGACGTTGCGGAAGCCATCCGAGGCATTTTTAAATGTTCGTGCAATCTAATCGTTTCATTGAAAAGAAACTCACCGCAGTGAAGGCTATAAATTTCTTTATGAATTCCCAAAGATCCTTCATCGCGACATCAGTCTCAACAACTTCATGTATCGTGTCGATGAGGGCAAAATCTATGGCGTTCTCAACGATTTCGACCTCTCGCATATGATGACAGATCAACCTCCCGATCCCGAGGAGGCGTCGAAGAAGCTTCAGCGCACCGGTACCTTACCATTTATGGCCCTCGATTTCTTCCTTGACGAATCGACTATGCATGGTTATCGTCACGACGTGGAGTCCTTCATGTGGGTCATCCTTTTTCTCATTGGCCAATATCGGGACGGTAAGTCTGTCGGGGAGTCTGGTCCATACCACCAGTGGTTGCGTGTGGATCGCCCAACCCTTCTGAACCTGAAGATAGCTATCCAACAGAACCTCAGGGATGAGGTAGTACAGCCAGCCCTTGAGCCTTTGATGTGCTGGATCCAGGAGCTGAATCGCATGCTCCTGCTTGCTAAATGCCAGCAAGGATTGGCGAGGACGACGTGGAAGGCGGGCGAAGACGTGTCGGAGTTCGACATCGACAGTTGTGGAGGTCATATTACACTCGACTTGGTGCAAAAAATTTTTGATATGGAGATTGGTGGTTGAACGATGTACTTGTGGTTTGCGCTAAAAGATGTACTACGGGCCTGATTGATCAAACATGGTGACGCAAGATCTGAGCGAACCGATCTGAGTCCGACTCGGAGTCATCGATACCTTCGATCGCGCCAACGCGTCCAACCCCAACATGCGCGACCGTGACCTCCCAGACAACGGCATCGACATCAGTGGACACTCATGACCCTACCCCGCCCGCATTAACGCGAACTTGAACGTGCGTTTCCGAGTCCTGTACGCGCCATGACTCCTGCAGCGCCACTGGCATGTTCCCCAGCCCTGCAATGTCCCCCGGGCCATACTACTTCGTCCATATGATCCTGCTCGCGTTCCTGCCTCCGCATACAACCCTCCGACCTCAAGTTTTCGACGCCCTCGACTCCAAGTTCATACTATGCGATTAGGGCACACCCTTGTTGCGGCCCACCAACACATCATATCCCTTCATCTTCAATGACCTACTCGACGCTGACGCCGAAACCCATGTCCCTACATTCGAAACACCTTCGCTCGGATCCTGCGCCAAACGCCATTCAGGCAGCATAAACACATTGGTGGTGCGTGCTATTTTTGCATCATTTCCTGGATTTTCACCGATTCGCCCACAGCATTGAAAGCGCTTAAGGACGAACGTGACACGCACAAGAGACGGAAGCGTCGGCGGGAAGAATCCTCTTGGTGGGCGCCACCTGTCTAGACTGGAGGGTTAGATGCGTTCCGCAATTCTCCATCCGCTCAACCTCTTACTCATAGATGCGCAAAAAAAACGACAGCGAAGACAGAGATCGGTCCCTGAGTGCCCGGACGAGTGCCGTGGGGCATGGCGATGTTGCGAGCATGAGCACACCAACAGGTACTACGGGCGCGAGCACAAGCACACGGACGCCGAGAACGCCGAAGTTGCTACCAACACCGTGGCAGGAACGAGGGAGTCGGGTGATCACTGAGAGTGCAAGCGAAAAGACAATTGCAACAGCTCCTCCAAATGTAATTTCGGTGAGGGGTGAGAACAATTGGTTCGAGTTGGTTGCTTCTGAGTCTAGTACAATTTAACTATGTACTGGTAGTCCATTTCTCACTCGCGAAATGCTAGACTTCTTCCGAGTTCGGCGAGTCACTGCGTAGGCGGGTGAGGTCGATCACGCTACCGTCACGTTGGTCCCCACATCGATGGCTCGTGCCGCCACGTACCCTGCGAGTCATAATCAAGCCGCAAGAACACCTCACGAACAAACGGCGAAATTCGACAGCCGTCAATCCGGGCCGAAGAACGCAATCGAGGCGAAAAAGTAGATTAAGGGTATCAAGCCCGACAGGATGGGACATGTGTCCATCCAGAACATCTTCATTGTGACCCGGCCTGAGGAATACAGGCGGAGGGATCACGTCTGCGACGACTACAATAGAGACTGGTAAGTATACGATGCTCGACTTGACGTTTTCACGCACCTCGGCGACGATAACTTTGAAGGGGGACACCTCTTTGACTGTAAATGCGTTCTAAGGGAACTGCGGAACTGCTGAGATTTGGCCAGATATGGTCTTGAACAAGACTCACCCAGGTAGCCGCAACTATCTGTCGCACAGCAAGCGATGTATTCACCTCTCAGGTCCCCACGCGTGGCCACGAAGATCGCTGACTCAGTGTATCGATTGCTACCCGTTTTGAGGGGACAAAAGCAGCAAGGCCCTCGGAAGAAGTGGGTGACTCGATGGTCCAGCAGGTCTGAAGGTGTCACCCGCTCCCAATTCTCATTGACAGGCCTATGGAACAAGCCGAAAGTGAATGCCATCGAAACGCTAAACGGGCGTTTGTGATAACCGCTCACCAGTTCCAGACCATCAATTCGCGGGTGGAGCGCCGGTAATGCAAGACAACGCTACGGGAGAAGTAGACCCGGCGAATGTATCCTTGCTGAATCCTCCTGCGTTCGTTCTTCCAGTATCTCTCGGTAGGCATGAGCGAAGTTGACAAGTTTCTCCGTGCAGCGCAGTCTTGCATTATATACCACTGCAGCGAGGGATGATGGATGCACAACCTGGTCAGGCACAGGACTTCTCCAGAGTCGACTTGGACGGCGCCCACGATATTCTAAGCTTCTGGATCTGTCCACGACCAGTCCAACCTGAGTCGATGCCTTCGGGTCTGACTCGATTGCAATAGACTCGACTCGGAGTCTGACTACGCTACCGGCAATATCGGGAAACCTAAGCGCAGCTCTCTCCAGAATCAAGTTAGATCCCGGGCCGTCCACGATCAGTCGATGCCAACGAACCGACTTGGAGTGTTACCTTCAGTAGATTATTATTAGTCATCCGGCGCCGGGCCGGTCCGTCACTGTTTAAAGGACAACTTGAAAGAGGCCGAGCGACCCACCCCTCCGAGTCCCCCGATCTCTCATGACCGAAAATCACGGTACTGAAAACCAGCTTCTTGGGCGACATCCAAGAGGCAATGCATTGCAATTGGGCCCGCGAAAGAAGTCGTGAGTTCCGAGTCTCGTCTCTCTCAATCCGAGTCAGCGAAGCGCTCCACCTTGGACTCATATCTGCGCAAGGTGCTTGTCAGATCCACTTGTTCATCACGGAAGACATTTCGGGCGCACCGTCCATGCCCTTACAAACGTCAAGGCTCTTATCACTAGTGGTCTCCTGCGGATGGGTGAACTCGCTGAACAGCCGGAGGAGTATTTCACTGCTGAGTTCGAGATCTTCTGCTCACGAAATCGACTTACTCACCAGCCTTGGCGCACAGAGAGAGAAGAGAACACCGTGTGTTTAACAAGCTCATGCAGCTGGTCCCCGGCCTGGAAGAGCGCCTGATGGAGAAGTCAGAGGAAGAGGTCACTCTTATGGCCGAACTGGTATGCCTGATTCATCGATTGGCGTTCGGATAAAGTCTTGACCACGATGAAGATCCAGAAAGGCACCTCCAGTGCGCGATCAGACGACACGAAGACTCTCAAAGGCGCTGTACTCGACTGGATCACACCGCATCACCAGGCGTTAACACCTCCTTTATCCCGGAGTCTCAAGACGAACCGCGGCTTTCATCACAACATTACAGGCGCACTATTGTGCCCGGCTGGATTGAATTGGGCTGACGAGGCGTGAGTGATGCTATCTTCGATGCTAAATGTTGCATGTTCTCATTCACGCATGCGTGATCAGCACGAGAGAAGGCCTGAGAAATGGCGAAATAGCAGTTGCAGGTGACGAATGGCCGATGTTCCTGTACCACGACAGTGTCTATGATCCAGAACACCCTTGGGACGGACTGTTCCGGAACGGCATCTTGATATCGGTAAGGACCATTCTCTCAGCTTCGAACAACGGCACTCATGTGGATCATCACGTTCGTGATTAGGCATACAAACACATTTTCACATCACCGAGCTCAGTCGAAAAGGAGCCCAAAGCGACTCGCGCTGGCAACGCGCGTATTCATGGCATGACTAAGGTAACACCCGCTTCTCTTGCGTACATTGCTACCCAGGTATGAGCACACGGCTATTGTTCTGTTTTGCGACTAATTCGCCTCCTAGGTTCGTTTTGCGTTGTCTTCTGCGGCGGTGTTTTCCAGGACGGACATGGTAACCGATTCGGAGCGATTCTATTCATCGATACTCGACCTCTTCGAAGACGTTGATGAACAGGAAGATGTCAATGCATTGCTGATCTGGTGGAACCGGTTCGTCTTACGCCGCGCTTTGTCACGGTGCTACCCTCAACCTGAGTATGATTTAGTCAGATCTTCCCAACATTTTCTTCGGCAAAGCGTTCTGTTCCTGGGAACAGTGCGTACGCCAAAATCAAGGCAAGGAGAGCGGCACTAAAGAGCTTGAACTTGAATGCTGCCGCAAACCCGCTCGATGCAATGCACCGAATTTAGATACCATGTATATATCATGATCGGTCGGCAATCAGTTTCTGTTTTGGGTGTAGTGGTGCCCTGAATCTGGGCAATGTGTCATCAACTGTCTGGTGCGAATTTGGGCCATATGAATATCATTCCTGGCATGGTCATGGTTGACCATTTACACCACACTGCATGGATTGGACATTCTGTTTACAATAGATCAGTGTGTGTA
>CEMM01321607.1:414-11538 GCA_900068975.1 Hygrocybe conica | reverse complement strand
TTCGCAACTGGTAAGTTCTGCATTCTTTGTCTCCATGTGCTGCGCTCAAGCTCTGGCACCAAATAATAGATCGCGTTGGTCAGGGCTTATCCCAATCGGCCCCAGATTTACCATATCGCTACGACATTCCCGCCACACCAGGTAAGCGTTGGCATCGCTCGCTGTACCCTCTCTACTAAAGTGGTCTTTCAGCCGCCGTCTCTGCCCTCATCTCCGACGCCGCCGCCGCCACCGCCGCCGCTGCTTTGGTAGAGGCACAGGCAGACATTAGCGTGGAAGAAGTACAATCGCTGTTAATCCTTAACGACCAGGGTCGCTTGAAAAACCCGAGATCCCTTCGCAACAAGGGGAAGCGGTCACAGAACGCCAACCCCATTACGACCGTCAATAGGGTAAATCTTTTCAAGCGTTTGAATTTTGATGCCATCAAGAGCACGTCCAAGCCCTGGGCGCATAGGATAATGTATGCGAGGGATGTTGGCATCGGGAATCTGCTCACCATGCGATATTTTGCCTTTGCGAACAAGTCTCAATGCATGGAGTACGCAAAAGAGGACTTCCGAAAGGTCTGCGAAAAGATAGAAGAACTGGAGGGGCCTCTCGCAACGGCACCAGGTAAGTAAGTCTCATACTGAACTAGGACTGTTCTTGACGACGATATCACCCAGACATTTCGAAGGAATCTTCCGTTATGCATGGCCTCGTGAGTTAGGAAGTTTATAATGTTTGCGCAATATGAACGATACATAGGTTGCTTCGGGTTTGGAATCCTGGCGAAGCAAACTCTGGCCTGCGGCTGCAAGTCTTGCGGTTCCCAATGCAAAGGCCCCCAGTGACGACGACCGCCTCGAAGGCTTCGGCCTGCTTCGTCCCATGCCCGATGGAAGCATTCCGATCCCCCAGGTGATCGCGGATCGGAGCAGGATCCTCAGCCACAACAACAGATTTTGTCATACCGGGGCTACACTCAACGTCGTAAGTGTCTACAGTTGTCTCAGGCTTGACGCACCCTCACCCTCACACAGAATGAGGCCCCATTTTCGGAAGACTTCGGACAATCGCTCGCATATGATCTCCTGTTTGACACCTGCTACAAATACACAGGAGATCACTTCGCAACTCAACGATCGATAGCTAAAGGGATCAAGTCTTACCATGATTCCTATAGCGACCACCACACCGTCAGGCTAATCCCCTTTGTTACTTACATCCCCATTGAAGCTCTGGCTATGGCTTTCACCGCAGTAATTCTCTTCGCCGTCATGTCGTTTTATTTCAGCTGATGACGGTGGTGCTCAGTTGAAGATGGCCCTTGATGCGTGGAAAAACGGCTGCTACGAAGAGATCACCCGCTACGCGGATTATGAGGGAGACTACAAGGTCATTCGGGATGCACTGCTCGCGAAAGCTAGGACCGACCCAGAGTGGGTGCAGAAGTACTTAATTGACTCCGCAAAGTCGTACGTACTGTAATCCCCAGTTCATGACCGACACGCTCACAGTTGCCAAGCTTCATGTCAGGTAACCGTAAGTTCTGATTGCGTAGGACTTGCGTAGCGAGTCTGGTATCTTTCGTAACCGTCTTCCATTCCGTGTTTCGTGGGTGTCCCCTGTACATGTACTTGTCACGATATTGCACCGACTTCAATATTGCGACAACGTGTTGTCGCTTGCCGTAAATATAAGTCATCACACCCGCATTGCCCCTTCCAGCGCCTCTTGTACCCTCCCCCTTTTGGGCTCGGACTCAGAAGACAGCTACTGTTCTCCTAGGACCGCCACCGTACCCCTACACCACCCGCCTGCACTCTCCCGACCCTCTTCCTGTCCTCCCTCCTATTTATACCCTATTATTGGTACGAGTCCCGATCCTTACGTGTGTACGCCCGCCCATCGTTCGGCCGCGGTGCTGTTTTTGGGTCTCCCACGTTAATTTTTACTTGCTCACGCAGTGGTCGTCGCCAACAACAACAGAAGCGCGGATCACCTTATTTAGAAATTTTATTTGCGTTTCTCCTCCCATGCCTTTAGCGCTTTAGCCTTCGGGCGCGTCCAAAGGACGCGGCGCAGTTGCAGGACCTCCAGCCAATATGGCTGCCTGCTGGTTGCCAACTTCCCCTCGTCGTCTTCCTTCAAGTTCCCCCCTTTTATCTCTTATTTTTCTAGCCAACAACACCACACGCTCGTCGACACGCGCTGGCTATAGGTCAAACCCGACCTGCGAGGACCGCAGTTCCTCACCGAACGGTGGATTGCTCGTCGACAACGACTCGGACGTGCACTGCCAACACCAGCACCGAGTCTTGGCTTTTCTTCCCCGCAAACTCTTTGCCCGCCATCCTGATCCCGTCATCTCCCACTCTCGTCATCAAATACCCTATTCAAGGTTTGTCATTCCCCGAGATGTCTTGCACGACTCGGAATCGTTAAGTAGTCGACTCTGCAGGCTTCCCTGAGCAAGGAGGTGATGTATTCATGCGCTTTTTGGGACCGTCACGCACCTGATGGTGGCATTCGAGCAGATCTTGCGGTCTGACTCTGGAGGACTTGGAGGGTCGAAAGTCCACCACGTCTTACGAAAGGCTCTTGTCAAGCTAGGCCACCGAATTCTGGAATTCGGAAGTGGTTGGGGTGGCCTCGCCACCAAGGTGGGTTGAGCCTCATCCCCACTCTCTCACGTCATACAGCCTAATTGGTCTGTTCGCTTTTGCGATAGGCTGCGAGATCATACGGATACGAAGTGGACACGTTGACGCTATCGATCGAGCAGAAGACTTTCGCAGAGGAGCACATGCAGGAAGCTGGCCTGGAGGACCGCATCCGAGTCCATCGCATGGACTACGGAGATCTCCCTGAACCGAAGAAGACCTCAAGGCAGGGCTCCAGCTCCCGCTGGATCTGTATATGTCTTTTTCCGGGAAGCACAAATCCACATGGTCCCGCGATGGAGAGTTGCTTCTCGGAGAAGAATGCGATACCCCTCATTCAAGCTTGGCTTGCCAAAGTTCGGAATGGATGCCCACGCTCGTACCGATTACCGACTTTCACAAGTCCATCATCCCCTCTACCGCCGCACATCCACATACACCATCACCATGCCTCACTCTTCTCCGCTTCGACTTCCCCAACCGTCTCTACATCGTCCTCCGCCTACGAAACACCCCCAGCCATCCGACACGCCCTCCCATTACATCGAACGTCTCCTGCTTCCGCTGCTTCTCTACCCAGCCGAGATCATGGACAACTCGGCTCAAATGGCCGATCCAACCGCCGCCGGTGTCCACCATCATCACACTCACCACACGGAGTGCAGCCCGCTGCACGCGCGCCTCCCATTCGGACCGAAAAGCAGCCCCCTAATTATCCGCTCGAGGGCAAGATAACTACACATACGCCATTTCATCGGTTTGGTAGATCCCCCATCCCGTGGTAGTGGTGTCGGTTCGTTTTCTCTTTTGGCGCATGTGCGATCATGAGGGTATTGATTCTTGCGTTGCTTTTTGGTTGAGTATGGATGGACTCCGATCAGGCATGGAATGCGGGAACTTTCCACG
Organism: Hygrocybe conica; assembly: GCA_900068975.1. Lineage (NCBI taxonomy): Eukaryota > Fungi > Basidiomycota > Agaricomycetes > Agaricales > Hygrophoraceae > Hygrocybe > Hygrocybe conica. The sequence continues at coordinate 7,984 of CEMM01321607.1, read as the reverse complement.
CCGCTCAACATTCTAGTCGACGACACACCGCCCTCTCTTTCTGGTGCTCAAGATCGAGCCACTGTGGTGCCATCCGCATCACATTCCCCTAATGTCGTGATATTGGCTCCTGCTTTTTTCCGCTCTCGCTTTCTTTTCTTCCTCTTCGTCTTTTGTCCCTGTTCCAGGGTTCTCTTTTTTTTTTTTCACTGTGCATACAATTAGCAATTATGAGACAAATTGGAGGCGGTCAGTGCTACTAGTAGTCCTGCCTCAGTGCTCAGCGCTCAGTGCTCGGCGCTCAGCATTCAGTGTCTCACTCGAATTGGACTGGGACTTGGTGACAAAATTTGCTGCTTCTCTCGCACGTTCCTCCCTAACCATCTACTACCCTCTCAGTATCTCGCGGTGATCCGAGTCGGTCATGTCACAGTCAAAGTCGGCAAGGTCAAGTTCAAACCTTCGCGTTCCCGTCAATGTTTTCTGTACCTCCCACTCGAAGACCATTGTCGCAGCAAATACGGATGTTGTTTGGATAAAAGATATTCAGCCAGAACAAGCAGCTGCCAGAGATGACGGCTGGTGGGGCCCTCACGAGTATGTGATCCTCCCTCAGCAACTCGACAAAAGTTCCCCGTATATGGCATGGATACCGTCTCAAAGCGCCTACCGTGATGGTCATTTCGCCGATTACACCGGTCTGGACCCCACGCTTGCCCTTGTTTCCTTCACCGAATATCCACTCATCCCGACCACCGAACTCCCAACAACATCACCCCAATTAGCTACGCAAGCCATCGCCGGTCTACCGTCTAAGCCACAATATGTCAACCCCAGGAAAATCGATCACTCACTGGTCAGCACATCCGATGACCTGCGAGCTCTTATCAAGGAAAGGACTTCAGCCCTGGCCACCCATGTTCAACGAGTCATCGACGACTTGGAAGATAACGACAGCTATCGCTCTATTCGCATGCCCACGCAGGCTCTTTTCCATCTCCAACAGGCGTACTATTGGAATCTACTCCCTGGCACCGTCACACGAATCGGTCATACTCTGGTCCTCGCTGGCCTCAAACGTGCAGTCTACGAACTGCATGGCTTCCTGCTGTGGATAAGAGATCGCAACCCCGTCGAAAAACTGTCACCACAAAATTTTCGTCGAAAGCCTTACGCGACGAGAGGTGTTTACGTTGATAACGCAAGGGACTTTTATGCGGTGGGACAGTATGGAGTTGCAGTGTACATGGAGGTGGACCTTAATCAGGTGTCCTTGCCACCCACTGCCCGAAGAATCTCGGCTTCGCCAATTCCCATTCATCGGCAATCATTGCTGCCTATCGGTTATTCAGGTGGACACCACACATACATTATTTTCTACCCACCAGTCGTGGAGGATGCTTCGCTTTTCGAGTTAGCTGCACGGGGATATGTCTCCCGTCTCGACCAGTACGAGCCAAATCGAGGAGTCGAAAAGATTGTCGATGTGATGATTCGGGATACGTGTGCGTTGGGCAATGCCCCGAAGTGTTTTGTGGTCCTGAACTTAAATATTTTTCATCAGACATCTCTAAGGGTCTCTTCTTTCCTTCTTTGACACGGAAGCTCGTTACTCACCACCTTCGTCAACAAGTGGAAGAAGAATTGGTTGGCATCCAGCCTTTTACTCCCCTTCCACCTCTCTACCTCTGGCAATCTGGGCGACAACAGATGAAGTGGCCTCCCGTCTACACAGGCCCTGGGAGACCGCCGGCTATCGTCTCTGTTATCCCACCACCTCTCATGTTTTTTCGCTGCGCAAATGCCGAGAAACAGCGATCTTTCTTCTTTATCTGGACAGTTATGCGCCGTCATTGGCTTTATTCCTTTAATCGCACACCGTATGAAGCGCGGAGCTCATTCTTCCTCACACATCAAGAGTGGCGACAGATTCTGAGCGGGGAGAGATTTAAGAGGGCAGCGAGAAAGACGGGCAACCCATACGACCTGCGTTACTTCTGGAGAAGTGACCCATTCTTCTGCGATGCGAGACAGGCTGAAGACAGCACATTAGACCTTTCCCCCGGCCTCGGCATTGGTGTTCCACTTCAGCCCGATGATTTCCTCGACAGCAATGAACATGCCTTCGCCCTCAAGCGGATGGTATGCTATGACGTTGCTCTCATGCACATCAGCCATCAATTTAACGAAGCCGACGAGTTTTACATTCGAAACAAGGCATTAGGAGAGGGCGAGAAGGACGAACGGCGGCAGCAGCGGTCAACACTTTTCCGGGATACCGTCACAATGACGTCAGTGATCCCTCCTTGGCAGCGCGATGGTAATGTTCAGGCCGCCTGGTTCGAGAAGTTACGTGTCCTGCTGCTGGACTGGCCCCCAATTTATGGCGCTCACAACACTGTAGCAATGTGTGACCTGGAAGGGCGCAACTTTTCAGACGAAGTCACCAGAATCCTTATCGTGTATTATTCAGGAATCACAAACGCGTTGAACACAATTCCGACCTTGATGTGGACTCACCCAGGGCGGCAGGGGCTCTGCGAATTCGCTTTAATTTAGCTACGTTTATTGACTCACGACATCGGATTTATGTAACTTCAATTTCAACTCCGCCCGCGTCGGAGTTCGTTGTCGATCATGATTCACTCTCCCGAGCCTCCCGAGCCTCGATTCCGAGCCATTCCACTCAGGATCTGCCAGCGCTCACGCTGGTCGGGGGCACCAAAAATTTCTTCCTGACGGTATCTACCTACGGCTACCGCTTGTTGCTCGGCTTCGTGCTGCGTGGCAGGTTGTATGTCGCGGTTTTCCAGTTTTCCTACGCCTTCAAGTTCAAGATCTATCTCGCACGCTCTCGCGTTTTGCTTGCGCGCCTTGATCACCCCCAGTACTTGCGGCGAGTGCACTGTTTACAGGCTGCTCAGTTTTTGTGTTGACTTTGTTACCCGCTCGGCCCACCCATTGTCGTTTGCTCGTGGTTTCTCTCTCACACTTCACCGTCTTGCCCGATAGATCCACAGTTTAATTTACATGATTACATCACAACCAATGTAAGGGCCGCACCCGTCTTTGTACACTAATTACTCCTCACCTGTCATGTCGATGAGATTGTTCTCGTCAGGTACGTCACCAGGAACGCAAGTATGAACGCCTATCACCCTCTTCGTCATGACCAAGCGGCACCCCTGGCAGATAGCGAACAGGCTTTTGAACTGACGAACCGGAAGCCCGGGATTCAAGACGGTATCCAAGCGGAGCAGCTCCTCTACTACGGAATTCATCTTGTTTGCACACGCCGCCCATTTTTCTATCGCATCCATGCTGATTTCTGTCATAGGCGTCAGTTATGGTATCAGCGCTGTCCACATGACTCACCTTGGGGATGTCCTCCCTCTATCCTGCTTCCTTTGTTGTACAACGATGTAAGTCGTACGAATTCCGGATCTGGGCGGTTTACTCACCACGGCGGACATAGTACTTCAAGGGAATTCCCGGTCTGGCGTAGACGCGTTCCAGATTCACTGGACGAAAGATTAACATCATGTGTCGATTAGATTGCCGTGCATTACTCACCTAAGTAGCCGCATTCCCTTTCTGCACATTGAGCGATGTACTCGCCAACGTATCACCCGGTCGGTGCCTCGTAGATAGCCGATTCGACGAATTCTTTGGCTTGCTCTGGATTCAACGGACAGAGGCAGCACGGCGCACGGAATCGATGAGAGAGTCGATGGTTGACTAGATCCGACGGGACCACCCGTTCTCCCCTCTCGTTCGTCGGCCTTTGTTTCCGTCCGTTAATTTTCTCTACATGCGTGACACTTGAACTCACCAATTCCAAACGACAAGGTCATTCTTGCTGTGGTCATAGTGTAGGATGAAATAGTTTCGTGCGGTCTGGATCTGACGAAGAAGGCGGTTCACTTCAGAGGCGGTAACTGTTGTGGACATTGTGTTGGGGTTGGTGGGGATATGCTCTGGTCTTCCAAGATATTTATTTATACCCAGTCGGCTCCTGTTTCCCACACCTGTAAGCGTGAGAAACTTACCGTGGACACTTACCGTGGAAACTTACTGTGGAAACTTACCGTGGAAACTTACCGTGGAAATTTACCGTGCAAACTTAGGCAGACATCGGTACAAGACCATGGTATGTCGCACCCTCTTGGACGATCACTTCTCTCCCCTTATCCATACTCCCAATGGCTGAAGACCAGGATGCCGCATCTCTCGGTCGGCGACCAAGAGAAGACGCCCTTCATCTGGGATCAAGGAAAAAAGCGTACGTTATCTATCACGCAGGAGCTCCCGTTTCCAGCATGCTTTTTAGATGCACTCCGGATCCGTTGGTTCACCATGGTCGCCACTTTGGCCGCACTGTCCACGCAATGACCAAGGTGCAAGCCCTGCTCACGAATGGCTTGCTTCGTATCGTTGAACTAGCCGATGCGCCTGATGAGAGCTTCACAGCGGAGTACGTCACACACTCTCAGGCTTGAGTCGAAGACCTAACTTGCATTAATTCTATCTTATCAGACAACGAAAGGAACACCGTGTCTTCATGAAGCTTCTGCAAATGATTCCAGGCTTGGAAGAACGCTTGATGAGAAGTTCGGAGGAGGAGGTCGTATTTGTTGCGGAATTGGTTTGTTTCCTTTCTCCTGTCCTATTCCAGGCTGACGAGCTGCTCAGATACAGAAAGGCGCATCCAGCGCGAGATCAGATGATACCAAAGGTCTCAAAGGAGCTGTTCTAGACTTCATCACCCCGAAAGGACAGCCTCTCAGTCCTGCATTGTCGAGAAACGTTAAAATTGATCGCGGCTTCCACCACGAGCGCACCGGTGCTCTTCTTTGCCCTGTAGACCTGGACTGGTCAGATAATGAGTGAGTTTTTGTAATTGCTTCTCTGATTCTTCCCTCAGCCTTCTTGAAAGGACCAAAGAAAAATTGCGAAACGGTGAATTTTCTGTGAAAGGTGATCAATGGCCTATTTTCATATACCAAGGGTACAACTACAATCCGGATAATCCTTGGAACGGCCTTTTACGCAGTTCATTGCTCGTAACGGTGAGCGATTGCTTAAATGGATGATATGGCATGGTCACCTTAGCGAGGACAGGCTTATAAACATATCTTCACGTCGCCTAGCTCAGTGGACAAAGAACCCAAGGCTACACGGTCCGGCAATGCTCGAATTCACGGCATGACTCAAGTGACTGCGCCCTCCATAGCCTATGTGGCGACACAGGTATGCTCTCTCCTCATGCATGATCGTCACTGAAGCCGTCGTAGGTTCGCTTTGCGTTGGCGTCATCTCCGGTGTTCTCAAGAACAGATACAACCACAGACTCGGAGACGTTCTACACGTCTGTGTTGGATCTTCTCGAAGATGAGGATGAGAAGGAAGAAGTGCGAGAACTTTTAGCTTGGTGGAATAGGTCAGGCGACAATTCTGTTGCGGGAATCTTCGTTCATCCCTACCTTCCTTCAGGCAAATCTTTCCGAATTGCATGGCGTCACGTCGTCCGGTGACAAAGAATAGCGCCTTGTCAAAGATCAAAGAGAGGCGGGCGCTGCTTAAGCGCGTGTCAGCGGGTTCATCCAATGAAGCCAATGTCTAGTTGAGCTATCCCTTAGTTATGCCTTTTCATTCCTGTCCTGTATAATGTGTAGGCGTTGTTGATTCTTGCTACGATGATTATCGCCGCGTGGCATGGAAGCCAGGAATCAACATTTCTGCAGAATTCCTCCAATAGGTACTGGTTTGCGTCGTTTGATCTCCGCAGTTCCCGTGCCGATCCTGTTTGGCTCCACGCGACCCAAAGCAATGTTCCTTCGTCACCACCGTTCAGGTCTCGTGGCACAAGCCATCCAACGCAAATCGAGACATCAGAGGAGGGCTCGAGGTATGGGAAAAAATCTGGCGAGACATGGATCTTCCTTTGTTCAGCGGATGGGGATCTCAGGTCAAGTCGCAAGATCTCTTCTGACCAGGTGAGACGCCGGCTGATGCTCGACCTCCACAGACTCGGAGATCCTGCTCAGACGTGGGTGAGCTTCGAAAAGTACAAACCGACTCATGTCATCCACCTCGCCGCCATCGTTGGCGGTCTCTTCAAGCATCTCAAGTACAGGGTGAGTTGCCGATACCACCGGCGCCTAACGTAGGTTACGTAGCTGACGTATCCCACTCCCAGCTTTGGGGCAGCCTGCTCATCAACGATAACTTTTTACATCACCCCTACCTATTCAGCGTCCAGAAGCTCGTGTCTTGCCTCTCGACATGTGTCTTTCCCGGTAAGGTCGAGTATCCCCTCAACGAGACCAAATTGCACCTCGGCTCACCACACGATAGTAATTTGGGATATGCCCACGCCAAAAGATTGGTGGATATCCAGAATTGGTACGTTTTCACCGCTTTGCCTAGCAGCGACCTCTCAGTCACCCCCTGCCCCTGAAACAGCGCATATAATGAGGCATTCGGGTGCAACTTCACAGCGGCATTCCCACCAACATCTTCGGCCCAAACGACAATTTGTGATCGGTAATCTCACTTTGTATGCGTGTAAAAATTGCTGATGATGGTCTCTTCACATCAGCGATCTGGACGACTCTCATGTCATCCCTGGATTGATACATTACCTGGCGAAAAGTAAGCGTGATTTGAACATCGATGTTTCTCTCGGCTTGAGACACACGCGAGCTAGAAAATAAGACACCCTTTGTCGTGACTGGGGCGGGAAAGTGGTCCGTTCTCCCTTCGTTTTGTGTTTTAGAAATACTTATATTGAAATTTGTAGTCTCGAAGGACGAAAGTATCAGCGTCAAGGAGGTCCCGGACGTCATCATGAAGGCCATCGGATTCGAAGGAGAATACACGGTTAGTACCATCTATCTGAACCTGTTACATGGTCTCAACAATGGTTTAGTTTGATACAACAAAATCTGATGAGCAATTCCGCAAGCTGGCGGCGAACGCCAGATTTTTACGGCTCATCCGCAGATTTGAGTTCACCCCCTTCCGCCCAGGTGAGCGTCTCTTCAAAAAGCCTTGTAAAGTACTCACAAACGTCATTAGCGCTCGAAATCAATCAGCGGCCACCCCAGCACGTCCAGAAGGTGTTCACCTTCTCCTTCAACGCCATCGATATTGTCAGAAATTGACGCGTCGTCAGAATGTGTCTCTGATAGGAAATTGCGTGCCGAAGCCTGCATCACCAGTCAAGAATGGTTTACAGCAGTGAGTGATTAGTGTTGGCTTTCTCGTTCGTAGCCGTCTATTATGACAGCGTCAGGTCCTTGCTGAGTCCTCGAAGTTATCAGGCGAAAGACAGCGACTTCATTTTCTTGAAGTGAACTGGAAGTGTGGGATGAGTCCACATGTAGCTTGACAAAGGCAGTGAATCCACCCTCATGGTAGTGTACTATGTGCCATGTCTTAGAACTATTGTATACTTTGTCACAACTGGTAATGTCATGGCAGTTACTAATATGATTACAGAGCAGCCAGCCCCTGAGCTTATGGATAGACTTGGTGAGACCTGAAAAGGGCTGCAAGCCAGTTGGCACCTGAGCAGGTCTCTGCATAG
>CEMM01321601.1:16185-55529 GCA_900068975.1 Hygrocybe conica | reverse complement strand
AAGTTTCTCCGAGTCCACAAAAAATCCCGAGAGACAGAGACCCAAGGTCTTTGATGGCGACTGCATACATTAACTCTTCAGTATCAAAACCAATTTTTTGTATCCTGAGGGGCAGTCGAATGTTCTATGTGTCCGAACGTTGACTGAAAGAGGCGCAGCAATGTATTACATAATCAGTAACACCACCGCTTGTCTTGGCACCTTACAGCAACGCGGCCTTTCCTTTCAGTGCAGTACAGTACAGTACTCGTCTTTGTGAATTCTGTTTGTAACATCTCGATTTCAACTAAACGTTCTCTCTTTGTCTTTTTTCTTTTCGCTTTCTTGTCCTACTCCTTCCCAGCGCTCGTTCACTCTACTCTTCATTTCTCTCAGGAGTGCTTTCGCTAGCACAACCAATATGTCGTCCGACATCCTCCCTGCTGACTCGCTACGAAGATCCCGCTCAACCGGCGACCTGCCATCAGGCGAATCATCCCGTACAGAACGAKCTCACTCAACCCACCGATCTGACARTCTCCAYATTTTACAACCTGCCCTGATTCAATCCGATCCTGCGTCGCCTGATCCGGACCCTCTGTTAATTTCTTCGAGAAGTACCTGGTCGCCTGCTGTACCTCGTGTCGCGGAGGAGGAGCACATTGAAATCGGCTTAGAGCAACCCACGGCGCCTAGGCGAAGACGAAGTCTTTTGGTCAGTATTCTGGCATTTCTCGGCTTTGGCCAGGCGCAAGGCGCTCGGAAAGAACTCGTCACGGTGTGCTTCAGCTTTGTTTGGAATGCTATTCAGGTTCGTGTTTTGTTGACGTTCGAGCGTACGATTGACAGAGTGTTTTGACGCCCTCAATCAGATGATCGCCATTGTTGTCGTTCTCGTTGTCGCTGCTTCCACCAAAAGCTCTCGGTATCCCCATCTAAATCAGTGGCAAGCGTGCAATAAGCCTCTGGGTGTTTGGTGTTCCATCTGGTTCCTCCGAGCCATGCTCTCGTTCACTATCGCGTACTGGACGTGGAGGAACGGTCGAGGACCGTAAGCGTACCGCCATTATTGATTCGTTGTCCATCTGACACAATTTTGCTTGTTTCTCAGTAATCTACATGTTGATCCTGAGATCAACAATTTTGGACCTGCGCTTGATCTTCCAAATGCGACCAATCGACACCAAGGCGGACGACCCGCCGCAAGTGCCAGGACAAACCCAGCTCCAACGACTCGAGCTTTCCATCGGTCGGTTTTATGTCTGCTGCATGGTTGCGACAGGGGCTGACCTTCAACACTCCAGGATCAACGTACTGTATTCAGTGATGACGCTCGTGTGGTTCCTTGCGTCTCACGTCCTCCTATATACATCTCTCTACACATGCCGCCTTTCCTCACCTATCCTGTGGTGGCTCACTTTCAGCATTCTCTCGATCATGTACCTCAAGGTACGAACGACCACGCCTTCTCTTCAAGCTTTGTTAAAAACTCCCCGACCTGACAGATTCTTGAAATTCTCTTCTTGGGCATCGTGGTGTTCATCATTGCCCCAATACTCTTCGTCAGTCACCAATTTCACCCCCTGGGACTCCACGTCCTAACTGTTGCTCTTCGCAACTTTCAGCTATTCTGGAACATAGTGCTTGTATGCCTGGGACGACATCCGTTGCAAAACCCTGCGACAATCATCAGGCCTGAAATCGAGAAACTGCCAAAATCCGTCGTGGATGCGATTCCGTTGGTCATGTACATCCCGCCTCCACCGGATGACCACAACGAAGAGCCCATTAAGTATCCACCGAGCATCCACGCTTACCCGCCTAAAACACCCCCAACGCCCACTCCAAAAAGAAGATTTAGATGGCTCAGAAGGAAACTGCCAAAGGACAAACAAGGAGCTGGTAATTCAAGCACCTCCACCAGCGGCGAGAAGAGTTCCGATAAAGAAGGTCCTCAAACATGGGAAGATTGTTGGGAACAAGGGGATTACCCTTTCGTTCGATTGGAAGGCAACCGCGCCGCTTGCGCCATCTGCCTGCTCGACTTTGCTGAGCCCAAAAGGATCGCCGGCGGTGTTGGGATCAAAGATGATACCAAGAATGTGCAATCCGACGCCGACGCTGAATGTGGAATCAAAGATACGCAAGAGATCACCACAACCGATGTCGTAGAAGAGGATAGATGCGGCGCACTGAAATTGACGGATGCAGGTGAAGGACCGCAGCCACTGAGGCTGTTGCAATGCGGACACGTCTTCCATGTTCGTTGTGTTTTCTTCATAACCTCAATTTACCTGGGCCACGATCTGACTTGTTACTCTAGAAAACCTGTCTTGATCCTTGGTTGCAAGATGTGTGTGGCTCTTTTCTGCTTGTAGTGACTTACAGTAACGCTGACATGCTCCACTTACCAGGTCTCGGGACGATGCCCGCTGTGTCAGCGTCCGGTTGTTGTTGCCGAGCCTGAGAAGAAGAAACGGTCGAGAAGAGCTTGACGCATTGATCTCCTTAAACTCTGGGATTATTTGCTCGTTCGTCTCCTTCGGGTACAGTAGCTGTGTAATGAGTGTAAGTTATATGTTTTGACTGGAACTTGTGTGTGAGCATCTTTACGGTCCGACCGGCCCGGACGCCCTTTTCTTTGACGATCGTTCTGTCAGCTGGCAGGACGATGGCTACACACCTTCACCGCAGGTTTCTGTTCCCTGCGGCATGTCGGCGGATGGCCACTCTGCAAAAAGCTCGGACGGTCGGTAAAAGGTAGTTGATATACGTTGATGTTGCGTGGTCAAAACCTGTGATATGTTTCTCAGTCCAACAGGTTTGAAGGCTTTTGCTCAGACTGAGACTTTTCGTTGAAGTTGACATCACAGCCATCGTTATGTTGAACATGGGTGGTCCTGCGACAGTATGTGTTCGGTTTCTTTTCCCGCGAAGATGTACAACCTCGACCGCATGTTGCCTAGGTGCCAGAGACCCAGGAGTACCTCAAGAACCTTTTTATGGATAGCGACCTCATTCCACTTCCCTTTCAACGATTTCTTGCTCCTGTCATTGCCAAGAGGCGCACGCCAAGAATCGAGAAACAGTATGAAGCCATTGGAGGTGGATCACCAATCCTGCGCTACACCCAACAACAAGGCGAGGGTCTGACTGCTCTACTGGATGAGCTCCACCCGGCGACAGCGCCACACAAGGCCTACGTGGCGTTCCGATATACACGGCCGCTTACGCTCGAGACCGCTCGTCAAATGAAAGCCGATGGAGTAAAGCGGGCTGTTGTATTCAGCCAATATCCGCAGTACAGCTGTAGTACCACTGGAAGCAGCCTCAATGAACTGTATCGAAAAGGAAGGGCGGGTGAAGCTGGCAATATTGAATGGAGCGTCATAGATCGCTGGGGCACCCACCCTGGGTTCGTCGAGGTACGTTTGACCGCACATAATTTGCGATTCACAGCTGACTCATTTGCTCCTGTGTAGGCTGTTTCCCAAAACGTGGAGGCTGCGTTGGCAAAGTTTTCCGATGCGGATCGTAAGAACGCGGTCATACTCTTCTCCGCGCACTCCCTTCCGATGTCCGTGGTCAACCGAGGAGATCCATATGTTCTGGAAGTGTCGGCGTCCGTAGCCGCGGTGATGGAGCGTTTACGACATTCGAACCCTTTCCGTCTGGTGTGGCAATCTCAGGTCGGTCCGTCTGCTTGGTTGGGCATGCAGACGGGGGAAGCCCTAAAGGGTCTAGCGCGATTAGGCCGAAAGCAAGTTGTTTTGGTCCCCATCGCATTCACAAGCGATCACATCGAGACCCTGTACGAGCTTGATCTGGAATACGGGAAGGAAGCGAAAGAGGTAAGCCCGACCCTTTTTCTCTCTCTCTCTTCTCTGTGGAGGTATTGATGGAGAATGGGATAGCTCGGTATTGAAGTGCACCGTGCTGAATCTCTCAACGGATCGCCAGTGTTCGTTCGTGCGCTGGCCGACCTTGCTGCAAAGCACCTCAAAGATTATGTGGCTGGACACATTGGACCGACGAGCGTACAGCTTGGATTACGATGTCCGGGTTGTAAGAACGTTGTTTGTGCACAGCAAAAAACCTGGTTTGCTCGAGGAGGGCGATGAGGACCACCGATGTCATGATGCCCGCGTAGACAATAAAATAATATTTCTGATGAGTCAGCGCCAGCAGTGATCAAAAGGGAGGAAAGGGAAAAGGGTGGATGGAACAGCTGAGATGGCATCCACCACCGTCGTGTCATCTCCTGGAAAGGTGTTGCTGGCTGGCGGTTATCTAGTGCTGGATCCGCGATATTCAGGCGTCGTGGTCTCGACCTCCTCGCGGTTTTATACTGTGATCCACCGAGATTTGCATTCCAAGGGATCGCAGGATAATGGTTTGATACGAGTGCGTTCCCCTCAATTCCTTGACGCTGTCTGGCAATACTCGGTCACCGTCGATGGCGGCGTGGTGGACGTCGCCGAATATACAAACAGGTACGAGACTTGGGTATCGTTGCCGTCCCTCACGTTGATGATCGCCGTAGGTCGGGTTCAAACAAGTTTATTCATCTGGCGCTACAGAAAACATTCTCTCTGGCGGCAGAGGTCAAGGGCGCAGGCGCTTTGAAGGACATCATGTCCCAAAGTCTGGATATCACCGTCGTCGGCGATAATGATTTCTATTCACAGCGAGCGCAGGTGCGTTCCCCATGGCGATCGGCTCGTATTTTCAGCCCGACATGTTTCCCAGCTTGCAGCAATGGGACTGCCGAGGACACTGGAGTCACTTTTGAGAATCCCACCCTTTAATCCGACTGGTGTCCGGTTATCCGACGTCCATAAGACCGGTCTTGGTTCTTCTGCGGCATTGATAACCTCCTTCGTCTGCGCGCTGCTGTTGCACCTCCAGGTTGTACCCCCATCGGCATTCTCGCAAGATGGGAGCGAGGGAAGGCGGATGGCCCACAATCTTGCGCAATTCGTGCACTGCTTTGCGCAAGGTAAGGTTGGTAGCGGATTCGACGTATCGTCGGCTGTGTTTGGCAGCCAGCTGTATACCAGGTTTGATCCCACCGTTTTGGATCCAATCATGGGGGAAGATGTGGTGCGTTCGTGTCATTGCGTAACTCAGCGCTAGAACTCAATTTTTTTTACTTTCCCAGACCACCAAGTCGGCATTGCTGCCGATCCTCTCGCCTACTAATACGAACTGGAACTACACTGCGGAGCCGTTTCATCTGCCACCCTTGACTCGATTGATGTTGGCGGACGTCGACGCCGGCAGCAACACACCTTCACTTGTGGGAAAGGTTTTGGGCTGGCGGAAGAAGAATAGCAAGGAAGGTCGGAGTACCCCACTTTGGACCATTTAACCTCATCCTCACGAGGCGAGACTTAACCATTTAACAGCACATGAATTGTGGACCGAGCTGGATAATCTGAATCAAACGCTTGCTCGCACGCTTCTGAACCTCTCGGATCTGCACGCACAGGATCCCGAAAATTACACGGAAGCCGTCAAATACTTGTCCACCCTGCAAGCCGTTCAGGTCACATCTTTTCTGTGAGCTATGAAGCTTGACTGACTCCCACTCGCCACAGTGGCCAGCAAACCCTTGGCAACCGCCTAGCGAGGAACCCATAGTCCAAGCATTTTACGATGCCCACACCACTACTCAGGCAAGTCGCTTTCTTTCATTGAGGTCATGTATCCGATCTTACACCCGGGCCAGGCTATACGCGCCAAAATGCGTGAAATGGGCACCTTGACAGGTGCCGAGATCGAGCCACCTCAACAATCCGTTCTATTGAACCGCTGCGCCAGCCAAGCTGGCGTTATTGGAGGGGGAGTTCCTGGAGGTGAAATGCAATTAAAGCCACTGTTCTCACGAATCTCATACTCATGTTTCGATAAGCTGGTGGATACGACGCCATTTGGCTTCTCGTCTGCGACCCAGTTGATTGCGCCCCTGACCCAAGACCGTCGGATCGTATCGAGCGTCTTTGGAGCACGTATACCGACTTGGACGTATCGCCACTCAGCGCCACTGAGAGTGCCGCCAAAGGCACAAGAATCGAAAGTATCGAATCCGTTGCAGGGTTAGAACATGCCGTTTTTGGATCTTGAAGCATTACGTTCAATCGATGAACCCTCCTCATGATTCCGCTTGCTATCGTAGTTATATATCTAGAGGTTTTTTTGTTGCTTCCCAGTTACGTGCAGATCTTGGCGTCACCATGGTGTGTCCATGCTTTGCCCAGTGCGATAACGAGGGATATCAGCATGACGACGACGCCAAACATGACACACAACACAGCAGGCAATTTTGCACGCGTATTCCATTTGCCCGGTGTCAGCTTTGCAAAGCAGGCGGCGGGGAAAATGAAGGCTAAGGCTGTTGCCGAGACGCCCCCAGTGATCTCGAGCGCGACGCCGAGATCACATGTCAACAGACCAACTACGACAACTGCGTCAAACAGCGAACAGCGGAGAGAGTTTGCAACATTACCGAGCGTTGAAGCTACTAGAATTGTGGTTGTGAACAGCACATGTCGTTGTAAGCTGAAAGGCTCATGGGGGAAGAAGTATTGCTCTATGACCTGCCAGGCCGTGAGCGTGACGGAAGACAAGTTGTCCACGTGAAGATGTACCTCTCGGCAAACGAAGAGCTCTAATGGAAGAGTAGTGAACATGTTGAGCCCGAAACAAAAGCGAGCGACATTGATGAGCGTGTTGTCCTGAATAAGAAGGCATCAACGTCATTCATTCTTCACGCCCGGAGAGTCATTACCTTCGAAAAGTTGTTTAATATGTTCCCCATTGTCTTATCTGTAAAAACTACAAAAGCAGATATAGCCAGCGTGCAGCATGCGACGAGGGAGATAAAGGTTGAGATGTGAGTGACTTTGGAAAACCGGTCAAGCGTCGGGGTTTGCATGCTCCCGTAGATCAGAAGGGAGTTGTGGTGACAGACAAACGCAAAGCTAATAACTCCGATGGCTTGAATGACACCCGGTTGCATGATAGTAAAGCGCTTCTGTGGGTCACCCTTCAAGTCAGGTGTCACATGAGGACCCTCGATGAGAATGGAGATGACGATGATGAGCATGCCGATGAGAGCCAGACCTGACGCCCGTGAAAGTTTGTGTATGTTGCGATAAAGCGAGAGGGGATATGATACGCCGCAGGTACAAAGCGCGATAATGAATTGCCGATTAGCGAAGACGGAGAGTATTCCTGCATTTTCAAGTTGCGGGAATATAGAGCGAATGACGTGTGGTATTGTGTCGCCTGAACGCCCTATGATTACGATTCTGGGAGCGTAACTGCATAACTCACCAATTATTATTCCGAAAGCACACATGCCTGAAGAAGGAGGACTGAGAATCCCGCTTATAAGTGCGGATTTCCGATGAGACTTACCACCGAAAGCAAATGCAAATTGAAAGAGGGAAACAGCGGCACGGCCGCTGGAGCCAAAGCATTGATGCATGACGTCAAGATATGATGTTCGACCACTCATTTTGGCGTTTACGACAATGAGACGAATTGTCCAATCAGTGACGGCACACAGAACAACGAGAAGGACGATTCCAGTGAAAAACCCGGCTTGCTTGATGGCGTAAGGCAGTCCTTGATGGAAAATGTTGAGAACGACGATACGAGAGCAAGAAAACATCCATTTACCGATTATTCCTGAGGTTCTCGTTAGGTTACTTGGTCAATGGGAAGAACAAGTTTACGTGCCTGCCCCAAGGATCGAGTTAGCCATATTGGCAATGGAATCGAGCATGCTTCCACCAGCCATTCGTTTTGCAGCAAGCTCCTCCAAATCAACGTCCTGTGTTGCATTAGCACCTTGGCGATTTGTATGGAGAGCGAAAGGGCCGTCCAAACTTCTGCGCGAAACAGCATTGTCCAGCAAACCGACTAACAGAGGCATACGGGTAGTGCGAGGGGTCATTTGAACCTCATCGAACTCGGAGAGAGAATCATCGACTTCGAGGTCGTCAGAGTCGAGTTCAAACTCTGAGATGGGTTGTCAGAACAACTGCGACGGGACCATCCAACAACACTCACACACCTGCTTCGCGACTTTCGATGGTTGAACGTAATGAGGGACCGATAATCTGCACGTCCTCTTGAAAAGATACATTCCGTGCAGAATCCTGGTGTTGTTGTGGAGAGTCGAGTGCAGTGTGGCCGTCACCGTCGTCGTCACCGTCCCCTCCTACCGAAAACACGACCTCGTCGTCTGCAAGAGCTCGTCTCGAATCATTTAACAGTGGTTCTCTGATTTCTTCGTCTCCAGAATTTTGATTTTTCGGTTGTCCAAACATGTTCCGGGGATTGGTGGCTGTGCCGGACTGGCTGACGGCGACGGCGACCAACTTGAAGGTAAAATCAATCAATACCCTCCTTTCCTGCGCTCTTCTCATGTTTCACGTCCTCATAATTTGCAGCCTATTGCTGCAAGTAGGGGCTCAAATATCACCGCAAGATGCTGCCGACTCGTACTCCCTTCCGACAAGCACCTCGCTGCTCTTCCCGACGGCCACCCTCACGGCAGCTGACACCGGCAACTTCATCACTTCCACATGGGGTCTCAGCAAGGGACGAATACAGAATGGAGCCGAGAACCTTGCGTTCGTGAATGACCCATTTCCTGGGGATTCAATCGGTGGAGTGTCGTCACCAGGTCCTGTCTTGGAGGTCACCTACGAAAGTGGTTCCTACTCGCACAACACCGGCGGAGCGCAGCTCTATAGTTTGTGGAACACCACTTCGCCCCTGCAATCGGTGCTGTTGACGTACGAGGTCGCGTTTGACAAGAATTTCGATTGGGTGAAGGGAGGGAAATTGCCTGGCCTGAGAGGAGGTCCTGCCGTCAACGGATGTGCTGGTGGCACCCAGCCCAATGGCAGCGATTGCTTCAGCACGCGGATTATGTGGAGGGCGCAAGGTGCGGGTGAAGGTACGGTTCTCCTTCGAATAATATCGAGTATGGAGTGAAATCGTGCCATAACCGTACAGTGTACGCGTACATCTTGCGGCCTAATAGCATATGTGGAAGCTCAAACGTCACCTGTAACGATGATTTTGGTGTCAGCTTGCAGCGGGGTTCGTTTACCCTGAAGACCGGACAGTGAGTGTTTGTTTGATGTCGTTCCGTCTGGACTGGTGAATATGTTGTCGTATAGATGGAATCGGATCACGATGTTCGTACAACTCAATGCACCAAACCGTTCCAACGGCAATCTGTACTTATAGTAAGCCAAGTAAATTGACCACCCGTTGTCGTCGCGTAAATTTACCGTGAATCAGTTACAATGACGTCCTGGCTTTACAGCAAACCAACCTGAAATTTAGGAGCAGTGCCGTTGTCAACATTGGCGGCTTCTTCCTGTCGTACGTCGATTAGCATCTGATGCGATTTATCATTGTGCTAACAAGCCGACGTCATTTTTAGAACGTTTTTTGGAGGTACGGATATATGCCCGTTTTGTTCGTACGCTCACTGAACGATGGCTCAATTTGCTAGGGAACGATGATAGCTGGGCAACGAGAGTGACGACGCACACATACTTCCGCAATATCCGGATGTGGGGAAGTACCTCCGCGTCGGCAGTTATCAGCACAGCATTACCACGCGGCCCGGTCCTTTGCTGGCAGCTTATCGGTCTTGCCTCGGTCGCTGGCCTGCTGTTGATACGACATCTGTATTGATTTATTTTAATTACCTAATCAATTCACCGATTTTTGATTCTTATCCCGAGTCATGACGTTCTCCGGTGCTCTCGTACGTCCTCGATACCTTCAAAACACCCAATTTGACAGCGACAGCAGACCTTGACTGATCTCAACGATTTTATTGGCCCCTCTCAAGCCTGCATCAAACCTGTTGAGCAGCTGGATCCCCAACAAAACTCAAAGGAGCCCGGGCCTGGTGCTGCCCTTGTGAGCTATTTGGCGATGGTCTACACGTGTTGCGCTTATGACCTTCCTAGACAGAAATTTCCATTGATTCTGCCGGGGCTTACTATGAGGTGCTGTCCGATTCCACACCAGCCAAGATAAAAGGCACCGGCACGCCGCTGGAAAAGGCGAAGATCAACCTAAACGACTGCTTGGCCTGTAGGTATGTTCCCACACGAGTACCATCGTGGTGTTGATGCCTTACATCACCTCTAATATTTAAGCGGTTGTATTACATCGGCGGAATCTATTCTGATCACTATGCAGTCGCATGTCGAAGTCCTTGATTTCCTGCAGTCAAACCCTGACCGGTCTTCTTCGTCGCACAAAGTCCCTGTGCTGTCAATAGCGCCCCAAAGCCTAGCATCCCTTGCCGCCGCTTATTCTCCCTCTTCCGGTCCATTCATCGGCCTCCAAAAAATCTTTCGCCGCGTCCAGGCCTTTTGCGAAGAGGTTTTGGGGTTCGAACATACATATGACACCACTTTTGCACGGCATATTGCGTTGCTCGAACACTCCCGGGAATTCTCGGAGAGGATCTCCGGTCACGGAAAGTTACCGATGCTAGCGAGCGCTTGTCCTGGCTGGATCTGCTATGCCGAAAAGGCGCACCACGAAATGTTGCCGTTCATCTCGACTACCAAGAGTCCACAGCAAATCATGGGCGTGTTAGTCAAGTCTTGGTTGGGACGAAAATGGGGCAGAAAGTAAGCGTTACGTGAATGGATCGTAATACCCATCGAGACCCTTCACGACAACTCTTTTTTTATAGTCCCGATGAGATCTACCACGTAACTGTGATGCCTTGCTACGACAAGAAGCTCGAAGCATCACGTCAGGAATTTTATCACGAGAGCTACTCCACACGAGACGTGGATTGTGTGATCACCACAGGCGAACTAGACCTCATGATGCGCGAGAAGGGCTGGAACCTCTCGACACCCGTCGAGGGCGAGAACGTCACGCCATCGCCCGCTGATCTACCAGAACTGGTACCGCATGTAGGTACCAGTTCTGGCTCATACCTTCATTCCTTGATGCACGGAACGGTGGCCACCTCGCCCGAGCCGCTCGATCTGGTCGAGCGACAAGTTCGGAACGTCGATTACCAAGAATACACGTTGCTAAAGAAAAGCACCGGAGAGATTGTATTCAAAGGGGCCAAATGCTATGGGTTCCGTAATCTCCAGAATGTGGTGCGCAAGGTGGGACGCGAGGCTGGGGTGCATGTCGGTAAAGGCGCCGCAGGGAGAATGGCGACACCTGCACGCACGAAACTGAAACGGGCGATCGGCGATGCTACCAATTACCGGGACACGGATAAGGGTTACGACTACGTCGAGGTGATGGCTTGCCCCTCCGGTTGCGTCAACGGTGGGGGGCAACTTCGGCCGCCGCGGCGCTCAGCTACTCATCAGCTTGACGAAGATGGCGACAGCCGTGAAGAGGGGTTGGGCATGGACGTTGTTATGAATGCACGGTGGGGGGACAAAGAATGGACGAAGGTGGTTGAGAAAGCCTATTGGGATAGTTCGCTTGGTGTCTCGCCTGGCTTGGAGGAGGAGTCAATGGCACGGATCGCGATCGCTGACCGTCTGGCGCTACGGGTTTTAGTGGAGTTGTGTCAACCGAATAAGGAGGAGACACCTCGTGGGTGGTTGCTCGGGAGTATGGACGAGGAAGCAGAGGTATGCCGGAGGTCATTTTTCCGAACTCAGTACCACGCAGTGTCCAGTGAGGTAGAGGGTCTGGCAGTCAAGTGGTGATATTAAAAAGACCTTAAAAAAAAAAAAGCAAGAAGCAGGAATTATATTACTGGCTACGTCTGCGATTAAAAGGCGAGTGAGAGGTCTGAATACGAGAATGGCAGGGTCACTGGTCGTTGGCCGCGGACAATGGATCAATACCGCCCATCGGTTGGTGGATGTGGACGAGATCCGGCTCCTCTGTACCAGTATTCGCAAGAATGGCAGTACTGATCGGTCCGGTGAGTAATGGTTTCTTTCACGTCTGGACCGTAGTACTGCTGATGGTGAGGAAGAGGACTCGCGAGAAGGCCCGGAGACAAATGACACACCTGCTCACAACGTGGACAATGCGGGCACTTCTTGGCGTGACGGGAGGACTTGGTGCAGAACTGACTCATGCAGTCTTGCTTCGCCACAATTGTGTGCTATGGGGTATCGATGCATTGAGAGACCGACGAAGCGGTTGTAGATGTATAACGGACCGTGATGTAGTGCTGGGGGGGTGCATGTCAGAAGATATTGGAATGGAACGCCGGGATCGGACTCACCCCGCAGCCATACTTGGTGCCTTCACTGAAAACGGATGAAAGTGATCAGGTCGGGTGAAGAAGAGGAGTACGGACGACATACGTCTCAAGTCTGCACATTATAATGACGGAGATGGGGGCCGGGGGACGATTGATGATTAAGTGGGTGGTGTGGCGCGAATGGAGTTGATGATGGAGTGACAAGCGCTAGCTTTATAGTGGGGATAGGATAGTCACAGGGCCATGGAAGGACGGATCTGGAAGATAAGGACAGGTGGTCGTACGAGGACGTCAGGGAAGGTAAAGAAAACGGGATTGATCTTTGGGAGGTCTACGTGACCGAAACAAGCCCGGTTACCATTTGGAACCTTGTGGGCGTTTAAAGTTTGACCAGGCCCCGGGGGAAATCAAGCTCAATCTCGGTGCTTACTATCAGAGCTGGAAATCTGCTCAATGCGGTAAAAATTTCCAGGATCGCTTAACTCGTGCAGCAAGTCCTCCGCAACGACCTAAAAGTTGGGAACTTGGCAGAAAGAGGAAAAGTGAAAGGTGGAGCAGTGGTCATTTTATTTGTATTTATTTGGTCTTGTGTGGTGGGACAAATACACTTCTTCGTCATTCCAAAGGTCGTTCATGTCAACGTCCTCCTCATCGTCCTCAGCACCGACCACCCGTTCAAGAACGTTATTGTTTATATCCTATCGCGACTCGAGTGCTCGCTCAACTAGATTTTCTCGCTCTCGCGCAACTCGTTATGGCGAGACAGACAACGCGGGTGACGAACGTGAAGGTCTCATCAATGGCGGTCAAGGACACGTCGCTATCGATATTAGCCTGCCTCCGAAATGGTGACTGCCTTGTCGGATCATGTCCTTTACTATATCGCTCGTGCCTCATGTCTACAATCTCCTCAGGGTCGACCTTTCCGAGCAGGTCGAGGATATTCTCGTCACCGCGACAGCGAAGAGTACGTCTATCGTTATTGTCATACCCTCTCCATTGCCGCGTGATCTGCTGTATGCGGGGATGCTGAGTTTTACCCTCCTCAGTCACAGCATTGGAAAAGCTCCATGCCAAACACGTTTTGCCCGGTTTCACTGACCGAACTGCCGAAGAACGGGAAATCGAGGCAGTTACGACCGAAGTCACTAAGGTAATTTGGGTCAACTAACCCACATTTTGTGGCGCGTTTGCCGTTCCTGAGTATTTACTTTGCCTATCGCGGTAGGACTTCCGGTATTGTCAGACGCTGATCATGAAGATAGGATCGCTTTCCTCTCACACGTTCCCCCCTTCTTCTTCTGCTGTCGCGGATCAAAGGTCGCGTCACGACGCTTTGGCCGCCAAAAACGTCCAGCGAGCACTCGCTGCCAAAGTTCAAGATCTGAGCGCTGCTTTTCGGAAGAAGCAGCGTGTGTACATGGAAAGTAGGTTTTGTGTATACGTCTTTTCGAGCGTATCATGACATATATTAACTCCTCGTGTTCAGAACTGCAAGGTCATGCGATCAAGAATCAAGATTTGTTGATAGCATCGGGAACCATATCGCTCAAAGGCTCTGAAGGCATGTCCGCCGTTGATGAGGATGTCGAAGCCGCGGTGGGTTTTGAATTTATTTTATTTTATTTTTCATTCTCAACTTTCGTGCGATCTCACCTGTCCAACTTTTCAAGTCGCGAAGCCAAGCGCTCGCTCAGGATTTAATGGATCCGGATCTCAGAAGGCGAGACAGAGAGCTGACTGACATTGCAAAATCGATTGGATCGTTGGCTGAGCTCTTCAAGGATCTTTCTGTTCTCGTCATAGACCAGGGCACGCTGCTTGACAGCGTGGAATACAACATCGAGCAGACAGCCACTCATGTTCAAGAAGCTGTCAAAGAGCTCAACGTTGCCAAGCGGTGGGTAATCTGTTGCCATTCTTGCTCTGATCTCATTCCCACCAACAGATATCAACAAAACACTGGTCGTCGGAAATGCATTTTCCTCCTCCTTCTCATCATCTTTGGTCTGATTCTCGTGCTCGTCTTCAAACCACGACGACACCCCACGCCACCGCCACCGCCACCACCATCGATGCCTCTCAGGTTTTCAACGCTCAGACGGACTACATAGACTGACTGGATACAATGGATCACATTTTTATTTTATTATAGCGATAATATACGGTAATGCAAATCTGAATCAGAACGACGATCGGTGGAGATACGATGCGTCTGCGGTTGAAAACGAGTTTGTTTTGAACCGAACGACGGACATTTCGCGTTTAATCGGTAAGTTAACAGCGTGGTCACCGCACGAACGGGCTGTGTGAGCGAGAGAACGTTCTGATTCCTGGATAATCGTCGGGAATCAGACCATGTCCTGCTAGTATATTCCTCCCGCGATGCGTATCAATCGATACCCAGCGGCGCCAAGACAACGTTGTCTCCGACCACTACATCCGAATGACCACCAACACACCAGGCACGTTGGAAAATAATCAGGGCTCAACTGGGGCCCCGCAAAATCTATCCGTTCAGCTCACTTTCGACTCCATTCCAGGTTATGATGCCGAGAAAGCCAATCAAACTTTCCCTGCTCTCCCAACCACCGCTTCCGATGCATCCTCTGGTTTGAAGAATTTCGAACACGACTTTGATGCCACGAACGCCGCCAAGCTTAAGGTGAATCTGATTCTTGCAAGTCCTTCCTCGTCGGACCGTTGAAACGCGTTAGCAGCGTCCCACGTTCTACGGCGTGCTGTGGGGTTTCTCACTCGCGACCAAGTGGTTTCTCTATGTCATCCCCTTTCTCGGCATAGTGTGGGTCCCTGGAATACTTGCCTTGACGAAATTCCCCTCCGCAACGGTACGGTTCTCGTCTCGACTCCGTTTTATCTCTCAACACTACCTAAGTAGGTCTGGGGTGTAAAACTCTTGTGGTGGAGCATTTGGCTCTCTGTAGTCTGGGCCGGTGAGCTCTTGTCTAAATTTCGGTGTTGCGATTAGTTCGAACTGTTCACGAATGCCAAGGGTGGTGGGCTGCATTGGTCGTCTCGTGAGTCGACAATGTCATAACTCACAGATGTGCGATCCTGCTTAACATTTCCGACCCAGCGTTGTTATACCGAGGATATTCAGAGGCACGGTAGGTGTAGTCGCTGTCGGGAGCAGGCGATATATCGTCTGGTTGGCCGTCCTGCACAGGTACCGTGCACCGTCGATCCATCGAGTACCTCACTTATGAACTAGAGCAGATACGTCGCTCTCTTCGCGTGGACACTAGCCGTGTGGATCAGCTGGAACCCCCTCATCGACAGCCACCAGGCCAACGCCTCGACTCCTAGCATCAAGATCATCGATCTCGTCGGAAGGCTTCTCTTCGTCTTCTTCCTCTGTGCCGCTCTCCTCCTTTTCGAGAAGTTTGCCATTCAGTGGATCGCTGGGAAATTCCATGAAAGGTCTTATGCTGGCTAGTCAACTCGTATGCCACCTTGATGGGCCGTTCTGATGGAGTCATGATCTGTAGACCGCATTGCTAGTCAAAGATTCGCGGTCAAGTCGCTTGCCACGCTGTATGAGCAGTCAGTCGACACCCATCGACGTTTCGACGATCCCCACCCCTCAGAATCCCAGCAATCCAGCTACATTCGCCCGAGCTACATAATCAAGTCAGCGTTCAGGCAGTTTAAAGCGGCCGCAACTACGACCACAACTGCCCTTGGTAACGTGGCGTCACAGATCGCTGGAACGTAAGTGCACTGCATTCCAGCGGCAACTCCTTGAAAATCTCAGTTCGGCCACAGCTCGGTCCTGCAGCCGAATTCACCAGCAGCCATAGTCAAGACCGCATTGGAGTCGACCAACAAATCCCGCTCGGTATGCGTCCCTATCGCTCCCTGAACTCCACAGCGATAACCTCCTCACTCCCAACAGTTGGCCCGCCGACTATTCTATTCATTTGTTAAACCCGGCGCAAGTAGCCTGGTTGTCGATGACATTGTCAGTTTCTTCCCGAGCCAAGACGATGCCAACCTCGTGTTTGTATTGTTCGACAAGGATGATAACGGCGATGTGACCAGAGATGAACTCGAAATGGTCTGCATGTCAGTGCCACAACTGGGTCAATCGTCACTTGGCAGCCTTTATAATGTCATGAGCTTTTCAGCGATCTTCATCGGGAACAAATCACTTTGGAGCGATCCATGCAAGATCTTGACAGCGCTGTCGGACGCCTAGATAATATTTTGATGACTGTTTATTTCTTTGTGGTCATCATCTTCATTGCCGTTGCGCTAGTGCGTCCATCATCGATCTTCTTGATTCAACAAATAGTGATGCTGGCCCTCAGGATACACAAGTTACGACGCTGCTGACTGGCGCAGGAGCCACAGTCCTCGGTAAGCAGCAGCTACGATTCGAGGTTTACGTCGCCTGATCACCACGCAGCCCTGAGCTGGCTCATTGGAAGCAGTCTGCAAGAGGTCCTCATCAGCATCATTTTCCTCTTCATAAAGCACCCCTTTGACGTGGGGGATCGAATTAATGTTAACAAGACGGATTATACCGTCAAGGAGATACGTTTGCTTAGCAGCATCTTCCTGGAATCCAACGGAACCCTGGTTCAAGCACCTAACACCGTGTTAAATTCAATGGTGCAGTGCATTCAATGTTGATCACACAGAAACTTATATTATAATCAAATAATCCCCTCAGTTCATTCAAAATATGCGTCGCAGTCCCCAGGTACCGATTCCTTTTGTTCGCCACAACTTTATATCTGATCACGGGCCAGATGTCTGAATCCTTTACGTTTGATGTGAACTATTCGACTACTTTTGACCAACTTGAAGATCTGCGTCATAAAATGATTGCGTTCCTTCAGAACGAGCGACGAGATTTCCTCCCATCCTTTGACGTTTCCGTGGTCGGTGCGCATCCTTCAGGTACTCTTGCACTGAATTTGGAGTAAGACCACTTGTCAGATTTTCCTGACCAAAGCAAAATGACGTTGAAGGTCGACATCAAGTACAAGAGCAATTGGCAGCACGGTGCTCTGAAAGGTAAACTCAACTCAGGCGCAACCTCGAATGCATGTTGAACTATTCACTCTCCAGTGCAACGACGTAACAAGTGGATATGTGCCCTCAAAATGGTTCTTGGCGAGACAAAGATATTCGGGCCCAGTGGCGATCCCAACGCCAAACATGATCCTACTCGCTACACTCAGGTGCCGTGGGAGGAAGTGCAGGTGGAAGAAAGAAGGACGGCAAAACAACCAAATCCTTTGGATGTGGCACATGCCCAGAATTGGGATTTTTTCGATAAAACTGCTGTCATACGTGAGTCATGCATGCCATCATCCGGCATCAAATGAAGAGTTTTTTTTTTTTTTTTTTTTCAAGTGGACCCAGTGGACCTCTTCGATGAACAGGTCAGCGTTTAACATTTCGTTCGCGTCGCTGTCTCAAATCAACGATTTTCTATTAAGACGCATATGGCGAATATCCGCAAGTCATCGGAACGACAAGCTGCGGCGCCCTCCACAGCAGCGCAAACACACGCTCAGCACCCCGTGTCGGATTCAGAAGCATTCGAGATGACGACTAGGCCCTAGGATTCCAATCTAGAGCACAGTAGCATCAATACCTAGTTCCCCCTCCCTACATTCTAAGAAATCAAGTAGAGTAGTCATACCGCTAACTTGGCTTCAAGTTTTTTATGCATTCCATCCTCCCGATTGCTGGCTTGGGCTGCCCCACCCAGGCAGGGATCCCGAAGTTGCCCAACCTGTGGCCTGGTTAGGACTGGTGCCACCCCAACCGCTTGGACTTGTAGCCCAGGTAGACGTCACCCGACCAGGACTTTGCCAACCGGGTGCCGTACCGTTAACTGCAGGAGTCGCACTAGCCCATCCGCTTGCATCGTTTGATTGGTTCCACCCTGCCGATGAAGCAACTGGAGCAGGCGGATGTCCGTTCGGTTGCGCTGTCTGGTCGCCTGCCATCATGTCCAGCTCTGATTGTGTTTTAAGGCCGAGAATGATATTCGCCAATTTTGTTTGCAGTTCAGCAAGGCCCTGAGACGGACATGGGGGTGAAATAACGTCAAAGAAGACATGATGTACCTTCATGATGATTTCCTGAGGTCCCAGACTGCCATCTCCTTCGACTTCCATGTAGAATTTCGAGGGTTTAGCCTCAAAATCGAATGGTTCATCGTCCCTGGGAGGATCCTCTTCTTTCGCATTCTCACTCAGGGGCCATTCCTTCCGTACATCCGTCTCAAACCAGTACGTTGTGTGGCGGAGCTTATTATGGGGATCATACTCAAATGCGACAGCCGAACATGGCGACCATTTAGCATGTTCTTTAGCAATTCCCTTGAGCAACCTTGAGTCGAGTTGAGATGACTCAAAGAATACATCATCACTCACCTTTTTGGCGCGACAGCGAATCTTGAGTTCCTGCCCTTTACGCATCTTACATAAAAGCACGGGTGGAATGCTTGGATCGTCTGGGAGGGATATGCGCATGAGAATTTTCGGATGAGGGATAAGATAGGTAGACTCACGCTTCCCCACGGGGTGACCAAAATCTTCGCCCCTCTTGGACAGCTCTTCGCCTTCATTGCCTTCAATTTCGCGCACGTGGTCTCCAGGAGGCAAACCTACTTCGAGGTGATTGCTGGTGACGTCCATGGTCTGGTTTTCATTGCAAGCGACGTTGAGATATAAGGAAATCGTGCAACATTGACACCACTCCAGACATATGCAATCCTGTGGCAAGATTAAACCAGGCGAAAGTAAACGAAAGCTTCATTACCCTTGTGTAACGCATTCCCTCGTCGCAATTGGTGCTGACGAGGGGCACCATTCCTAGACGGTGTGCGATGTATTCATCTGAGAGCACCGTCGTGTTGGTTTCGATTTCGACCATGTCGATGGCTTCATAATAGATAGAATGGTAACAAGGTGAGGACGGGCTTACTCTGAATCTCTGTCCATGCTCACCAATGGTTGGAATATCTGCCATGACGACCCTGCGGAGGGAGTTTGCGAATCTGGGACAGGCATACGTAGAAGCCAAGAATTCAAAGAAACAGGTAAACGCTGCGTACGCAAGGTCAACATTTTCCAAAACGAAGTCAACTTTATCTCGCTTTAGTTCTCGAATGCGGACGGTGGGCTCCAAATCATCCATGGCTGTAATAAATCCGTTCGAGCGTACAAGGTACTGTACAAAGCAAGAACGGGGTCTCCAGAGACCCCGGTCACCAGTGGACTCAGAGCTTTGCTATCCTCTCATCTTTGATCCTGATGATCACCTTTCCCCATGTCTTTCGCTGTTCAACTGCAGACAATCCTTCTACTACCCGTTCCAGAGGATATATCTCCGAAAACATGACTGGCTTGATACGACCACTAGCAAAGAGGCTGATGGGCAGGAAACACATGAGCTATCAGCAATTACAGTAATGTGAGACGACAGCGAACTTGCCCCAACAAGGTTTCCCAGACAACTGGAATACGGCTTGGTTCCTTAACTGCTATTTGTTTAATGTGGAGCTTTGGGGGCGGGGTTTTTCAGAGACATACAAGTGTAAGCTCCCCAATGAAGACCCATAATTGTCACATTTTTGAGAAGAACCAAATTCATGGGAACCTTCACAAATTCTCAGCGGCATACAAGAGGGGAGTGTTAGTCCCATACCTTCTCGATCTGGCCTGCTGCGAATCCTATGACAAGAGCTCGACCCTTCCACGCGATGCATTTCAGACAATCTGCGAGTAGCTGGGTGAGCGATAGCATGTTACGGATGTGTCGATTTACCAGTGATAATGCCGACTGGATCGTAGATCACATCAGCTCCATGGTTGCCTGTGATTTTCATCACTTCCTTCTGCCATTGGGGTTTGGTGTAGTTTACGACATAGTCAGCGCCACCGTATCTCTTGGCAATATCGAGTTTTGTGGATGACCCAGCAGCAGCAATGACCCTAGCTCCAAGGGCTGTTATTGGACCATTGAGTAAAGGGTAAGGCTTTCCAAGGACGCTCTGGGCACCTTTGGCAATCTGGACGGCGGCGATCCCGACACCTCCAGCTGATGCTGTGACGAGAACCCATTCACCTGAGACGAGATGAGCTCAAGCGGGGAACAAGCTAGTAATCACCAACCGGTTTTTAGTCCAGCTCGGCCCACCAAGCCTTCGTAGCTCGTGGGCCATGTCAGGTAGATTCCTGGTTGCCGGTCGTAAACAGTAGATACACGATATATGAAACTTACCTGCTCCCTCGTCAAAACTCAGACCTGGAGGCAGAGGCAACAGCTCCGCCCACTTAGCAGCAAGTTTGTCGGCATAGGCGCCTTGTGATGCACCAAACACCTTATCTCCCGGTTTGAACGGACAACCTTCCGGTATTGGCGAGTCCTGGGCTATCCTTCCGGCGAACTCACTACCTAGGACGAATGGGCGGGGAGGTTTGACTTGATACTTTCCTTGCGCTTGAAGGATCTACAGGACACCGAACGGGCCGGGGAGGAACGATCAGTCAAAGGATAGTTCGAACTCTGGGCCTCGGACTGAATTGCTCAGCTGGCGCACATCAAAGAAATTCAATCCCGCGCTGTAGATATCCACAACAACTTGATCTGGCTTGGGAATTGGGACAGGCACGTCCACAGACAGAGGTATTTCGGACGGGTGGGCATGTCGGCGTACGAGTAGAGCTCGCATACTGGTGGAGCCGAACAAGGACCTGAGCTGTTGAAAACTGACGACACATCCTGGTGATTTCCGACCAGACTCGGAGATGAGGAATTCAAGTTGCAGTATTGCTTGTGTGTACAATTGAGAGATGTAAAGCGAGAGGGTCCATTTCCTGTGCTCTACGAGCTTTTTTTATGCAAATCCGAACCCTTCCCCCCCTTCGTTGATCGCCAGTAAGAGCTGTTGTCGGAGCATCTCATACGAAGAATACGACGGAAGATCTATTTGGTTAAAGCCTGTCGTCCGAAGCGTAAGGCAATTAAATGGTAAGACAGTGACTCGTAAGACTCACAGGTATGTGCTTGGGGAAGTCGGTCAGGTTCTCCGTAAGCACGATGAATCGAAAATCTCTGGACGCCTTGCACGCCTTGTAGGTCGACGAAGCCGTTGAGGGGAACACGAGAGGTCCCGGTGGCGAAACTAAGCACTTTCGCCCGTTCGTCGCGATTGAACGATTTCAGCGCTCGCCACCACCAGACAATGACTGAATCAGAGCTATGATAGCTGACATATTCTGTCGCCGATCGCCATTCGTCCACGTCAATATCAGGTGTGCCGGAAATGAGTAATTCCAGTTCCTGTTCGTTGAACTGGAGCGACCAGAGAGTCAGCACCACAGCGGGAGAACAACAACAAAGTCTACTGACAATCGTGATGAGATCCTTAGGGATGATTTCATAGAACCCGGTCAGGAGATGCTCGATCTGGTCTTTGATGGAGGAATAGAGTCGGTATTGTGCCGATAGCTGGACAAACTCCCGTTTATTTTCTTGCGTTACTGGGAGAGTTTCGCCGCCTTCTTTCAATGGCACGATTCGGTTGACACCGAACTATAAAAATGAATGTCTGCCAATCTGTTCACTAAAAGAAGCAACTCACGGCATCGGCTTCTACACTGAAGGTCAATTCGAGTGGCGTCGGGTCGTTTTCAAGGATCCAACACAGCGAGTTGTAGTATTCTGGATCAATCCACTCGACGTCTTTGTAATCCACTGGTTTGCCCAAAATCTGACGATACAGACTTCGAGCAAAATGCGCGTCCAGCAATCGACCGTCGTAGATGGCTTTCCCGATTATCCTGCCCACGAATTTAAAGAAGGAGAGATGCTCGGGATTGACTCCTGAGTTCTTGTTCGGTTGATACGTCTGCCTGTCCGCCGCACATGGTTGAAACAGGGCGTTATTGGGATCGAACATTTGGCGAGCTAGAATTTGGAACCATTCACGGGTCACGCCACCAGCATCGACACCTTCTTCATCGTAGAACCGGACACTGAGCTTCCCGTACTTTATCTGATCTCCAGTCCGTCGCTGAATGTATTGGAAGCTGTCCTCGAAGACACGAGCCCGGCGGACGTTCAGTTGTAGAGTGCCATGGTGGTCGCGCCCGTGTGGTCGACGATGCAATTGTTGATTGAAATAGTTGCGTTTGTTGTCGAAGTCAAGAACGCGAGGATTATGGACGAGAAGCGAGAATGAGCCGCTCATCAGTGACGGGTTGTTGCGAACCATGAGATTGAGGATTTTGCGGTGATGATCTGTGAAGGTCACGAAAAGATCCTCCATCGATTCACGAGGCGTTGTTGGTGACCTTGGTGAGGCTGATGCGCGCATCATGCGAGAGAGGCCGGTGGCCGTTGATCTGGACCCAACGTACTTGCAAACGACCATGAGAGATTCTATCAGTGGCAGTAACACTGTAGCGATGTGCTCCGTCTCTGATTTATCCTCGATAATGGCCAAACAGTCACCCAGTCGGCGCCACAACGGTGAAAAGTGGAATGATTCGTAAATGGCTTGAACCTTTTCTTCATCGTTGCCATTCGATGGTGCAGACGCCAGAGTTTTCGGTGAATACATGTAGTCAATCGTTTTCAAGACCCTAAGCAATTTGGCCTGCTCGGAGGAAGCCGGCGAGAATTTCGAAGCCACAGAACTGAGGAGCAGGCTATCTTCAGAACTTTGTAGTGCGCCAACCAGCTCATCGAGATCGACCAGCAGGCCGAGTCCGAATTCCTGCGCTTTCGACTTCAGTTCATGCGCTATGACATCTCTGGTATCCGGAATGCATGATAGGTGTTGAATCAAAGCGAGGCTTTGCTGAAAGGTGCGTCCTGAACATTCACCGATGGTCAGGATGTTGACAATGAGTCTCAGTGCATAATGTGGTATTTGTGGCGCAGTTGGGAGTAAAACTTTATCGTCCACAGCTTCACTGGACGGATCAAGGGGTCTGGCATCTTCTGAACCTACAATGAAATGATTCAGTCTCGGGAATCTAAGAATACAATGCGGTGCACAGACCTGCCGGCTGCTCAGGAGGTGGAACTGTCTCTGCATCTTGAGGTGCTTCTGTTGCAGGGGGTGTGGACTGCGATACGGGCTCGGTCTGGGAACCAGGTGCTGCAGGGGTCTCATCAGATTTCTTCTGCGTTTCTTTGATGGTGATAAGAGGCTTTGTGACGATTGCCAGAAGGCCGACCACGGACTCCATTATTGACGGCGTCTTCAGCAAGGATTGCCGATCGAGTAATCCCAAGAGAAGGACGATTGGATAGTACATATGGGGCGTCTGTTTTTCTTTCCCTTTCCCCTTCTTGGACAGTGGTCGTCGCAGGCCCGCTGGGAGTTCTTGCTCCGTCAAGAAGAAGACGGAGGATGCTTCGTTCGAGCTGACTATGAAAGTTAAGCATTCAAGACACCGATGAGCGACGAGGTCTGGGACTGCGTCGGGCTGCTGAAGATTAGGCTGTGCGAGAGGGGTGTGATCGGGACCCATTTTCTGCTTGCCTTTCGAGGGTTGACTCGACGGTCTGGAATGGCGGACTGACAATTGCGAGAAACTCTTGTCAACCGCAGCGAGGTCACCAGTTCCATCCTGAAGGATGTTAAGGAGAAGATTGAAAAATTCGGTTCGGGATTTTGAATTTTCGCAAAGATTCAAAAGAACTTTGAAGAGGAGGTTTTTGCGCGTGACTTCAGGGAAGAACAATAGCCTCACAAGAACCGCTATTCCAGTCTTGTCCAACAACTGGATCGCATCGTGGGGGGAGGGAGGTTTACGCTGGACGCTGACACGTGCTGGGGCAGGACGAGCAACTGGCTGACGCCGAGGTTGTGGGGAATCTTCTCGATACCCTCCAACTTCCGCAATCATGTGGGAAGGGAGCGTCTGAATAAATCCATCGTCCTGTTCAAGAAGCACGACTTGGCGCAGCTGTGGATCGAGGCTGGCGATAAAGCTAGCAGGATCGATGTCAGCTGGAAGGCCTGGCGGCGCATTGGATGGGGCATCCGTGCGTCGCCGACTTTGCTCCAGCCTCTCTTGCTGAATGATCTCTGCTCGGATCTCGGGGGGTAGTGCATCTAGGAATTCTGCACTGATCTGGGAATCGGAGGGCCTCTCGATTCGGGCCGCTCGTTGATCCCTGACGTGCTGATTGAGAACTTCTTCTCGCATATCGTCGGGTAAAGCTTCAAGGAAGGTCGGATCGATGCCTGTGTCTGTAATGTCGACAGGACTTCCATGAATTATGACCGTGATTCGTTCTGGTTGGGAAGGCTGAGAGGCCTCTGCGGAACCCGAAGCAGATGGTGTCGGTTCACTTTGTTGTGCGGAAGAAATGGGTGTCACCTCAGTGGACGGCGGGGGTAGGATGGCATCAGGAGCAGAGAGAGGAGATGCGGGGTTGATGGATGTGTCGGCCATTTCTGCGTCGATTTCAGTGTGGGAAAGTGCGCCTGACGAGCTCTCGCCGGCATTTTCTGACTCCATTGCGTTTGCGTTTTCTTCTGCATTTGATTTGCCTTGGTCCTGAATTTCTTCTTCAGCATGCTGCTTCGCTTCTTCCTTCGCCTGAGCAGCGGCTTCTGCAGAAGCTTTGGCCTTGGCCTCGCGACGCATGGCTTGTTCTTGTTCCTCTTTCTTGTTCCTCTCCTCGGCTTCCACAGCGGCAGGCAGTAAGGCAAGTACGATATGATTGCCAACAGGGCTGACGCGTTCATTAACGAATCGACCATGCAATACTTTGGTCTCTTCAGCCCATCGTTGAAGTGTCACCAAGGGATCAAATTCGCGACTTTCTTGCTTGCGAGGCATTTCAGCCTGGATGACAATTTCGTCATCGGGACGACGCTGCATTTGTGTTCGGTCGATATTGAGAACGTTACCGGGCACATCGACACGAATAGTCTCGGAACCATCGAAATGGTGTCCGCGAATCGCCTGCTGGAACAGTCGAGCTGCTTCCGGTCCCAGAAGTTCATCGAGAGTCCGAACGAGCTCAGTTGTGCTGCCAGTCACAACTGTACGCTGTCCTCGCCTTGGGTTCCTGGACTGACTCGAAACGGTCCGATTTGAAGGAGCTGTGGTGTCTAGAAGTAGCGGGTGCACGGTCGCATCCGCAGAAGGGGCAGCACCGGGTCTCGCTCGACTGAACACTTGTACATTGTCATCTCCTGAGCAATATATGAGATAGAACTCAGTATGTTACCAAAACGCTCACCAGGGCCACGATGGCGACGAGGTGCGAAGAGGCTCCCTTCCCGGTCTGTCATACCATTGTTGAATGCATCACCGATTCCAAAAACATAATTTGGACCGGCTTGTGCCACTTCATTGGCTTCAAGCATGGCCAGAGAGCTGTGAAAGGTTGCTGAACACGTTCGTAGCGCAGTAAATTCAGACTCACTCTTCATCAGATAACATTTCGGCCACTTCATCCCTTTCTGCATGGACGATTTGTACGGCTTCTAGCAGAATGTTAGAGGAAGCGAGTTTAGCATGCTTGGTATCAACCTACCACCTGTTCCCTCGTCGTCGTCGTCGTCATCGTCGTCATCTCCTTGCTCCTCTTCTGTTACAGCGTCCCGCCGAATGTCCTAAGGGTTGTTCAACGGCGAAGTACAGGCTTCCGCCAAATGTCGGCTCACCTGCCAGTGCATCTCTTCGTTGGCATCACCTTGTTCATCGTCATCACCATCGTCTCCATCACCGTCCCCATCATTGTCGTCATCGTCATTCTCCACGAGATCATGTCCATCTGCATCTTCGTCCTCCCACCCCTCTGCGGATTCATGCGTCCCATCCTCCATTTGCTCGACGTCCTCCTCCTCATCGCTATCCGTTGCTTCACTCCCATTGTCATCTCCGAAATCCATTTCCACATCTTCCTCTTCCTCCGCTTCGTCTCCATCGTCTTCAGGAGCGAAATTGACGTCTTCCATTTCCTAATCTGAACTGAGACAATAGACAGCAACTATGGAAAGTTTTGGACTTACGCCACCATACCTGTAAAGAGTGAATTAGCGACAGCAGATATGTATAACAATCGACAATATACGCACATTCCAAGGGCTGAGTTACGATAAAGATCAGGTGTTTCCTCGCGCTCGATCTCATCCGTGTCTTCTTCGTTCTCGGCAGTTTCGTCACTCTCATGCTTGCCATCAAGTGAATCCTTGCTCTTCCCTGACGCCCGACTC
This sequence comes from Hygrocybe conica, assembly GCA_900068975.1. Classification (NCBI taxonomy): domain Eukaryota; kingdom Fungi; phylum Basidiomycota; class Agaricomycetes; order Agaricales; family Hygrophoraceae; genus Hygrocybe; species Hygrocybe conica. The sequence continues at coordinate 29,064 of CEMM01321601.1, read as the reverse complement.
ATCTTGATAGCTATCTTGGATCTTGGGTGAAGAAATGAGTTTGGACAATTAAAACAAAACAAACAACATACAAATGCTCAAGAGGCCTCAAAATTGACGCAACAACAACACGGGCGTTAGGGTAGTTGAGATCCACCTCTGATAAGGCGTTCGTCAGAGTTGCGACGAAATGCTTCTCCAGCATGATTTTTGCCATATGTGTCGGGATCTCCTCCTTTCGAAACGCGACGTTGAACCGAACAGTAAGCAATCGGTTGCATAAGTCTGTCAACGCGAGGAGTCGACCATAACGAACATCCAGATTCTCCGATAGTGGTAGATCTTTGATGCTACGACTGACGGCCTCAAGCACAAGCTTTCGGATCGACACGAGCTCAGGAGATGTGTCTTTGCCTTCACTGACCGAAGTGTCGACACATATTGCTACGATCACCGACATTGCCCAATTACAAATCGCAATTCGACTCTGGGATTCCGGGCCAGGTTGCGGATGGATGGTGCCGAAGGAAATGAGGTCAGACAGTAAGAATTGCAACGCCGCTGTCCTATGCTTGTTATTCGGGTCCTTGCCGGTGGTTTGGAGTCGACGCTTAGGCGAGAAGGAAAGGAACGAAGTCCTGCAAGCGTCATAGGAAAATAGGAGTTCAGTCAAGCATTGCATGACGAAACACAGATATTGGTAAGGATCCCGAGGCGCAGGATCAGTGCTATCCTCCTCTACATCAAGCCCTGGCAATTGATCTTTGCTGACGCCCGCTGTTGGTTTTAGGGAAGGCGACGAGACTGAGGGAAACGACTCGGTGCTTCGCGGACTGACAATCCTCGAAACGTTGATCAATTCGCCGAGTAGGAAGTGCACAACGCAATCCAGAGATTCTTTCTGAGCTACAATTTCGCTTTCCGTTGTTGAAGGTGCTGGGTGATCGACCTGCATATCGGTATCCTCGGGTGCTTTTTGCTCAGCGTCCAACATTTCTGCCTTCAGGCTGATGTGGGTGGTCGAGGCGAAGGGACGATCGAGTTGGCAGAGCGATTGGGTAACCTGAATGAAAATTTCTGGATCCCGTAATGCCATGGCACTGCAATTTCGAACAAAGGTGCTGACGTCCACGACCCGCGTTCGGGGTTGGGCGCTGTACCGTTTGATGGCTTGTCGAATGAGACTTGACAGGATGACAGGGTCCTCGATGACATGGCGTAAGATAATAGCAATGTAGCCTTGGCAGCCTGTGACAGAAGAAGACCTCAAGCGTCGGAAAATAAAGCCAACGCCCCCTCGGTTGACAAATTGACATGCCATATGGTGATCACGAGTCAGAAGGACAAGCAAACGGAGAACCGATAGGAGTTCGTCTCGGGAAAGGTCGTCGATGGCGAGAAGGCGCAGACAATAATTGAAAGACTTGGAGCGAGCATCGGCGTATAGCGGGCCAGTGATGATTGTTTCCGAAACTATAGGCTCTCCTTCCTTGGGCACTGCAATCTGGCGCACTTGGCTGCCCAAAGTGAGCAGGGCTTCAGTGACAAGAAAGTGCGTTGCGAGCCATTTCGGCACGGTGAGGTGACCAGTTTCGGCGCCAATGGGGAACAAATCGAGGTTAGCCATGAGACATTCCATAAGAGCATCTCTCAACTCCTGATCCACCGTCGTGGGTACCTCGAGAAGTATCAACGCGAGAATACGGAATCTGTTGGCCAGCGGTTGGTCACGCCGATCATGCGTGAACGTTTTCACGTCATCAACAAGGGTGCGGACAGTTTGCTCGTGATGCACACTAGATCGTTGCACCCAAGCACCGTGAAGGTCGAAAATCAGGGCGAGATGATGATCCACAAGCGATAAGGCTTGGCGGCTGATCCCAGCCCTGAGGGGTTCGCGGACCTCATTGAGAGCTTTCCTCCAACCCTCCGCATTCAAAAGAGCTGATGGGGGATCTGAAATGGGATCGGCGTTATCTCCTGCGACTTCTGATGTTGAAGACGCGATTTCGACATCAGGGCTTGCGGTGTTCGGCTCTACGTCCGTAGTTGAAGCTTCCGGGGCCGGCTCTACGTCCGTGGTTGAAGCTTCCGGGGCTGGCTCTGGTTGCATTGGCTCCGGATCCGGAGGTAATGGAAATGGGTGCGCAAGAAGAAGTTCTGTGGCCGCATTGACGTTATTATGGGTGCGTGTCAATGCTCGTTCCACGGCCGATCGGGGGAATCCCATATCGGTCAATTGACGAATCCGATCTTCGTCAGGACCAGCTAACCGGGTGGAAGATGTGCTACCCGATGCCACAGCACCATTGACAGCGCTGTTGTCAAGTTCTCCTCTCGGTTCCTCGTTGTCACCCAAGCAGACCTCGAGGACAGTTCGCACAACCGACTTGATGACACTTGGAGGGGCATGGACAAGCCAAGGAGCTTCCCAAAGGCTCCGGAGTAAGGGTAAAGCAGCGAGGCGGAGTCTGACGAGGAAGTTGTGCGGCTCAAAATAATCCGGATCCGTATCCTTCTTATCCCGGGTAACAACCAGCAAAGTTTGCCCAGATTCAAAGAGCGGCTTGGCTGCAACGATGGGGTGCAGGATGTGAAGGGCAACCTTCAGCGCTCCGAATGCATGGTCAAGCTCCTTCTTATCGACATCCGTACGATCCTCCGACTTGACCTCCATGACTCTCGCAATCGTGTCGGTAAACTTTCTGCATATATCGAATACAGCATCCAGGCCACCGATGCGATAGAATTGTACAAGCTGCACTGTATGAAGAGTATTCTGTGATGTACGCTCTGGAGAGTGTCAGGTTCAGGTCGCATGTAACGAGAAATAACTGGATAACAGACCATCAATCAGGCAGACTGTGATCAAGCCAAGCATGACACTATAATATGTGTAGGATGAGGTGATGTCACCTGTAAATGGATGAGTTTCTCCGCTCGTGGTCGATAAAGAAGGAATGATGCATACTGGGAACTTCTTGCTTAAGATGCTTCAGCATGACATCAGCCATGACGGCCGCAGATTCCATGATTTGCTTCTTCTGCGAATGATCAGGGTTGCGCCTCGCATAGAACATCTTCACGATAGCTGTGATTATTCAAACCATCAGTAACAATACTCCTCAACGTTTCCATTTGACGGCAATACTGCACCTTGCCAAAAGGGAGCTAACGTAGCCGGAAAACCATGCGCGAGATATAGAAGAGCCTTTGAGTTGTGCTCTCGAGGAGTTTTTGCCTCACTGTCATTGGTATCCTGGCCAGGTGACGCAGGCGGGTTCTCGGGAATTGAGCGCCTTCGAGTCACACCAGTATGCGATGTAGTGCTAGCAGCTGGCGCGGAGCCTGCTGGCTGAACCGGGGAGCTCTCTCGTGACGATTCATATGGCGAAGCCGCCACATCCAATCCCATGGACGTCAGGCTGGCTTTCAAGACGATATTCTCCCATAAACAAGCCCGATGTAGCGCTCCCAGATCTGGCAAGACCTGACTTGACATCAGTGTCTGAAGGACACTGATGGCAGGTCTACCATGCCCATAACCACCATGACCTCCATGCGAGACTATTTCGGATAGCAAGGAGACATGAATATGCAACCGGACTAATTGTCTGAAATGAACGTTGGCATCGAACTGGTGCTCCACTGCAAGATTGCTGGTAGTTCAGTGGCGTCCTAGGACAAGACTAGGTATTGACGTACTCTGTACGTCCAACAATGATAGCAGTTTGGAGCGAGGCAGTAGTGTTTCCCAGAAGGCCCTGGATTCCTCCAGAGTGGACTTGGCTTGCTTTGCGAGAAAGGTGATGCATTCGATGGGTGAGGCCTCCGTCATGGTTTGCCACAGCCGGAAGTAGGACGCTGCAGGAGCACCATCGGCATAATCCCACGTGTAACACGACAACGCAGACAATCTGCCAAGATGATGTAAGCCATCGAAATTGGTGATGAAATCCCTGAAGTGTGGTATATGTTGGAATAAACCTTCCATGAACTGATAACTGTGAGTGAGAGAAGCCATGAATGCGTTAAATAAAATGCTCACCCGACAGAATACATCGATGCAAGGAACCACGGAGTTGTAGGGAATGGCGTCATCGATGATGTCCTCTGCTGCCATCGGCGGCGGATAGTGTTCAGCAGCTGTAGAAGCACTGGCATTTTCCCCGCCTTCAACGCCCTCCATGGCCGACGCGGAATCCTCCTCGGGCTCGTCCTCGGGCTCGTCCTCGGGCTCGTCATCATGTGCATCGTCCTCCCCGACCTCTACTTGGAACTCCGAGATTGTCAAAAGTCGGTACCAGTGTTCCTGCCCACGAGAGAGCGTCCAGGTGTTGCCAAGGACCTCCAATTTGTCGAACGTTGTTAGCATGGAAGCAAACACCGTCGCCTTCAAGGAGGGATGATGACGGATTAGTTCGTCCACGGCAGTACCAATGAGAGTGGCGTTATCTTTGTCCATGAGAACTTTCAAATGACGTTCTGAGGTGAATATGGCTAGAATTCCGGGAATAATGCTGGGGCGCTGGGCGAGTTGTTCCTGGCCAACTGGATTGAGACATAACGCGCCGATCGCATTGGGAATGGCTTGTATGACCTGAGCGAGAAACGAAGATCAGTCACGACCCGGACTCCGTTATGAAATTCAGACCGCACTTCAATCGCAGGTTCCAATCCAACTTCGATGGCTCGATAGAAGACTTCCGGTAACCCGGCCTCCTGAATGATGGCCAAAGACGTGGGCTCGTTGTGGACAAAGGTAGCCATGATATTGATTGCTGCAGAGGATGATTAAATTTGAATCCCGCTGACCTGAAAGTGAGCGACATACCAATGGGCATCACGCTCGGTCCAAATAATCCGCGGTACTCGATGATCTTTTTAACGGACTGGAGGATGGATGTATCGATAAGGCCCCGAAGACCTTCTGCTGTGCCAGCGGATTGCATCATGCGATGTAGCGATCGAAGTGTGTGTTTCAGAATGGCAATCCGTGCAACAGGAAGATCGCCTGATGGTAGCCTTGAGTCTACTACATTGACACCCCACAGTCAGCGACATACCGTATGATCCAAATATCTCACGAGATCTCTGCTCGTCCCCAAACTCTTTGATAGCGAGATCAACTTCGTACTACAACGGACCAGTGTTCAAGTCGACCTTTCATGAATTCTGATGAAAACACACACACACCTCAATGCGTTCAACCAGAACTTCCACCCCCCGAGCGGCAACGAAGAGCTGGAAGGCGTTGGCAAAGCTGTAGATAACATTATCGACGAGTTGCATGGTTTTGGATACCACCAGGAGCCGCTGTGGAAGTCGGTTTTCGATTATCTGGATGAGAAGCGGTACAAGACCGGCCCCAACAACCATGTTGCCTCCCGCAGCATGCGACGCAACGAAAGTCAGGAACGATATCAGCGCCTCAACGAAAGGATGTGGGAGCGTGGAATCAGGTTTGCCGATGTCTGACACAGTCATGCGCACAAGAGCCATCAAAATACCGTGATTGACACCTGCATTCACTGCGGTCAAAACCTCCTGAATCTTGCCTCGATATCGAGCCATAGCATCCAGGACGGCAATGGCGGCAGTCTGTATTGAGATCGGAATGGTGCGATCGATTTGGAGAAGCTCTGCAACATGCATGATGAGATCTGGTTCGTACAGGTACAGCAAACCTTGAGCTTGGGCTTCGGGATGCGTGTGACCGAAAATAGCGATGGCCAGAAGTCGGATGAGAACCAGCTTCTCGCGGTCAGAGTCACTTCCCTTTACGAGAACTTTTGCTGATCGAATGCGACAGATGAGCTCGAACTTGTCATCATCCGGAATAGCATGGCCATCTATAGCTTCCGCCAGAATGGTCATCGTATCCTTGGACTCCAATGTTTGTGCATCGACGTAGACGTTAATGGCGCCGGAAGATGTGATGTTAAGAAGGCCAGAAGCTTTGGAGGTGGAGGGCAGGGCGTCTGAGACGTCCACGTCCATGTTGTCCTCTTCACCATTGGATTTAGCGGTGCCTGTCCTATAGAAACTGTAATTTACTTCGCGGGCTTCAGCAGGTAATCCCTCGATGTGAGGCTTTCCGCTTGGAGTGGCGAGGTCAAGCAGTCCCACACCATGTTCACGGAGATTGGGCCAACGCTTGGCAAGTGATTGTAGGCGGGTGGTAGAGATGCTTAGTGCATGAGAAACAGAGGGTTGCGCAGAATACTGCTGTGCTGGTCGAAGTAGTAAATTCAGGGAGAGGATGAGAATATCGAGGTCGGAGGTGAAAAGTAGTGCGTTGAGACGCTGAAGACATCTATATAAACAAAGCGGTAAACGTGTGATAACTGGAGTACTCACGTCGTATGAGTTGAACATCTTCCTATTGGTGGAATTCTCGAGGAGAAGACGTTCGAAACGGAGAATTTCACACAACGTCTTCTTCGTAAAGGGGGTGAAATCCTTGATTTGAATCTTTGCGACCTCGTAATCGCGAATGATATCCTCAAGAACGGTGTCAAACTTGTTGAGAACTGTGATCCAGGCGTTCAAATCGGAGCGTGGCCATCTCCAACTATCGATCTGGGCTAAAGCGTGTGCCAACTCTTGATTAGGCGTACGAAGGATTGCCGATATGAACTCGGCCACTTGTGGATGCTGCACCAAGATCGGTTTAGTTGTCAGAAGATGTTTTAACATCTCAGACGACTGCGCTTACCGGCGGAACCGCTTTCTTCGTCGTCTTGTTAACGATCTTCATCTCCCAAGACAAGACACAGGGAGATTACCAACGAGACTTTCCAGTAAAAGTTGAGTGATTTCTTCGTGTAAAGACGGTCAAGGTCAATTGTCTCTCTCGACCGCGTCACCTGTGGACTCGGAGTTGGGATATTCCCACGCACGTCTCTCTCTTACATAAGCCTAACTTGGTCCCGGTCCGGGCTCACAAACTTGAACCAAGGCAATGGCCAAGCGTCGTTCTCGCTCTGACAGCGACGAGGAACACTACCAATCCGACAACAGCGTATCAGACGTCGCCTCGAAACCTGTCAAGGTAAATGAACATGTCCCCTCTTTTGCAATGCCTACCTCTCCTGTCACAGTCAAACACCAAGCAGAAATCAAAACGACAAGAGAAGCAAACCACCCTTGCAACGAATTCGATCAAGGTTCAGTGCTGAGATCTGAGACCTTTAATTTCTTTTTGCGCTAACTCCTTAAACCTCAGAAACCCAAACTTGATCCCGAGAGTGACGACCAAGGAGTGACTCTTCGGAGGAACGACGAAGGAAACAGTTACATCGAACTTGGGAAAAAGAGACGTGTAACTGTCCGGGAATTTAAGGGTATGCAGCTGTCAACTGGACCTGTCTCAAAATCTGAATTCTTGGCTATAGGACAAACACTCATCGACATTAGAGAATTTTATGGGGATGATGGCGAGGAGAGACCTGGAAAGAAGGGAATCTCTCTCACAGTCGAACAGGTTTTGTCACAGTCATGCCTCTCCTTGTTTTTTTATTTTGACATTGTCACTAATCACCAGTGGCACACACTCAAAGGATGTCTGGAGCAGATTGATTCACTTGTTGCCGATCTCAAGCCCAGAAAGTGACCCTCGCTGTTTGGAAACTTTCATGCTGGAACAATCTTTTTCAAACATGGCATTCGAAAACATTGTTTATCATGTATTATTATGCCACTATGCCAATCCTGCAGCTGCTCTACGTGCTCCATCAAAACCTCTAGTGAAAAGTCCACGGAAATAAGCAGTGGACATGACAATGTATGCCTGTAAGTCCATGTATGTCTCTACCATTAAGATGGCGCGATAGTTTTTTTCATAACGTCTGGATCAAAGTCATCAATAAACATGCTCTCCAAGAGATTACAATGACAGACGCACATCCAGCATGTGAAGTATTCACGTAGAAGCGACCAGGAGAGGAGACCTTTTAGTCTCATCATGTCGATCAGCCGCCGTCTGTCGTCCTGCCAAACTGCCAATGTGCAGTATTTTGCTGTAATCAAAAATATTCGTATCTAACAGCATGTTGCTGAGAGCTCTTTGCACAGAAAGCCTTTGTCACTCACGTTGGAATGAGTCGTCATCAATGCATGGTCTAGGCTCCTGTGAGGAAGTTATCAGTGAAACCAGGGCACTCAACGGTTCGACACATAAATCTCACCTCGTCAGATCATTCAATTTCAGCACCATCAAAACCCTTCTTGGCACACGACGAAGGACATCGAAAACAGAGAGCAACAGGCCTTCGCTTGTAACTACTGCATCCCGGATGGCTTGCATCTCCTCTTCTGTCTGCGGAGTCATGTCGATCATACTTGAGGCGCGGCGAAATGTGGATTGCTGCAGGTCATCGGCGTTATCGTCTCGCGACCCCTTCATCACTGCGCGTCCTGCAAAGTTCATCAAGCAGCTGAGGTGGAAGACAAACCATAGATCAAACAGACCGGTGATGGCCGCCTCAAAGACGGGATACTGCAAGCGCATTTAGCTACCCGCTAAGGCATAATATCCTGTCACGCGACTCACCAGGTCGGGGCCAATGTTTCCAACCAGCTCGGCGTATTTTCGACGATCCGCTATCGTTTCGGGCGTGGCAGGAGAGATGAGTGAGAGCCAAAGTTTGCTGTAATTGATGCGCAGTTCAGGATCGATGTCAAAGTACAGACCGTGGTCGAGCAGAGCAATCTCAAAGTTGTACGGCGACTGCGAGTGTTTCTCAGCTGGTCGAATCAACAAGTTTCCTGTGCGACGATACAATTCGTGTGAATGCAGTTAACTCGTGGCCCAAATTAGGGAGCGTACCAGGATGCGGGTCCTACACAACAAGCAATGTGGATGAGCAGTCGAATGTCAAGAATACGGATACTCACCGCATGGAACCAACCATTCACAAAGACCATTTGGTTGAATATCCGGGACAGTTCCACAGCGACCTTGTTGCGATCAATACCATGGTCGGCCAGATAACCCAAGTCATCCACTCGGCCGCCTTCGATATATTCCATGACGAGCACCCTTTTGGTTGCCGAGATGACTTTGGGTATGTATAGAGATGAACGAATGTTCTCGAAATCTTTTGCCGCCCGCTCGGCATTAGAAGCTTCGTGCACAAAATTCATCTCCTTTGGCAGATTTTGTTTCATCTCCTCTCCTAGCCATGTGAACTCAAACTCAGGAAACCAGTACTTAATCCAACCTGGACGCAACAGGGCGAGTCAAAAGGGCGGCTGATGGAATGCGGACACATCACGAACCAAGAGTGACCTCCGCCATCTTAATGTCGATATCACAGAATTCTGCAAGATGAGGGTGTTGAAGCTTTTAGCAGATTGGATGAGTGGACGAGAGGGTGGAAGGGATGAAACCATACTTTCACAGCGACCCGCTTCCCAGACTCTCGATGGAAAGCTACGTGAACCTGAGCCAAGCTCGCAACACCGATGGGGCTATGATCAAAGTCTTCGAAAGCTTGAGATATCTCTTGGCCCATGTCCGTAGCAAACAATTCCTCCAGCGCTTCATACGGTGTTGGCTCGCACCGATCTTGCAGCGGTCGCTGCGAAAATCTCGATGTCAATATATGCGCGTATCATGAAACAATACTCACCATAGTGTTTGTCCATTCCCTTGGCAGAACAATTCTGAATATGAAAGGTGAACTACCGAATCTATTTCGCGGAGTCACTTATAACTCACAAAGAAGCCATATGCTGGCCCATTTTGATGAAGACACCTGTGAAAAAATACATCACCGTCGGCCAACAAGGAGACATACGACGGACCAACTTACCGCCATTCGCCAGAAGGGCCCGCAAGACCCGCTGAGCACTACGGGTATGACATTCAGAGTACGCCTGCAAGCGATCTTCCTCGGATTGGTACTCCGTCGCAAACGTTCTCTTGTAGTCAACAGCACCGAGCATTGCCGCGCCTGTCGTCCAGAGGATGAGAAACCGCGAAAAGTGGGGTTGAACGATAAAACCTCACCAGCCACTCTGGAACATCGAGCCGTTGCAAGCACAAGATGACGGAAGGGTTGGTAGTGTTGATACGTGAGGTATCCCGCCCCCGAAAAGACTAGAATAGTTGCCGGAAAGATGAGCCAACGCCTGCCGGTGAGTGACGGAGGTTGTGCGATGCGGAACCGGGAATGTCGCGAGCGAAAGCTTGCACTCCGCGACGTCGGTTGGACGATTGAAAGGTAACGAAGGGTCCTCCAGCGCATACATTCATGCTTGAAGGCGAACATTAGTGTCCGTGGTCATGGAGTGTTGTAATTGTGTTCCGACTGATATTATTGAGTTACAGTGATTTCCGTCCAGTAAGATTTATTATGGTATTGAAGTGTAGCGATGTGAATGCAATTGATAATAGTATACTGTACTAGTGGGGGTGTATTCGAAGTGATCAGAAATCACTCCCTCTCCTGGTTTGCATGGTGGCGGCTGCGGACATCCGATGGGACGACTGAGCATCCTGATTTTCGTGCATGGCCTCGGCATAGCTGAGAAAAAAGTGAGTATGCCTCTGATGATCCTCGGCCATCTCAGAACGCACAGGAGTTTATATCGGACGAGCTCCTCCTCAAGTTCGTCATTCCTGAGACGAGCTTTTACGAGCTCATTCTGATGCACAGAGCAGTCAGACATCATAATAACCTCCTGCGCGTATATGTGCAGACTTACAAGTACCTGAACGTGTTCATCGTTGATCTGCCCGAGACTGGCCTCTAGAGTTTTCCTGAACGACAGATAATCAATCATTGGGCATGTTCAGCAAGTCGACAGTTGGCCCCACATTTGCGCCTGCAGAGTTCGATTCTGGTGTTGAAGTGCGGCTACCTCGTTGGCATGGGCATCCCGTATCCGTACGATTTCTTCGTATTCATGCGCATACGTGTCCAGCATGAACGGCGTGATCTTCAGCTCAACGGCGTCTTGCACGAATTGATCGATATTATAATGGGGCTCGCCGCCTTCTGCAGCTGATTCCGAAGCCTTGGCATCACCTATCAAATCCATCACCAGCGACAGTGAAGCAGCCCTCTCTCACCATGTACTGGTGTAGCATTTGCGTATTGATATATGCAAGTATCTGGTCGAATTTGAGTGACATCAAGATCTCTTCATTCTTTTTCAACAAAGCGATGCTGAATCCGAAGATGGCTTCTATTCCACTGGCAAGGCAGCTGTCATATATCCGAAAGACAATATTCAATGGAAAACTGCTCGATATACGATCAGGCACGAGGGGAGCGAGCAGGAACCTCCTTGAACCTACCGGTAGCTGAAGAGGGTTAGAAACCATTGCGAACAGAACATGCTGGATTTGACGCCTTGACGCAGGAAATGGATGTGAAGAACTGGAAGCAGTTCTTCGAGTAACCGATCGAACTACATGACGATCAACATACAGTCACAAAGGAGAAAGAAGAACCACACCTGATACTAGGGACAGTTAGCGGGAACGACCAGCGTAACGATGCCTATGTCACTCACAAGACGTAGCTGCAGTTTAGGCATCTCGGGGAGAAAGTGACCACGGAGGTCATATGTATACATGAGTCGAACGAGCAAGGAAAAGGCTTCTTCGTCTGGCATCTGGAGACTCGTCAACGATCGCGCTGGTATTAATTACATCTCGAGCGTCACGTACGTTGAGGAGCAGGATAGCAACGACAAAAGGTAAACCCTGACAATAACCCACAGCGGGATCATATCTTTCTGGATCATTGGCCAGACATGGATGCATTTCACGGACTATACATACAGGGAGTAGGCCTTGAGTACGTTGAAGAGATTCTCTTGTCCGATCCCCTGGCCGTCAGTGAAGAAAGCGTGGTGCGGAAAGGTGCTAAGTGTTTTCCTCTATTAAAGGCGGCATCCAACGAGGGCGGATGACACCCACCGGCCCAGGTCACGCGTGATCGCCTTCTCGTGTAAACTGGACTCCTTAAGGAGCCTCAGATATGTCTCCTCGAGCTGTTGGTCCTTTGAGGCAGCCCTGAAGTCGCTCTTCTCAGCCAGGGTGCTGGTTTACGGGAGTATCATGCAAGCATACATGAGCTGCCACATCATCCCACGCAGAGTGTCTGGTATTCCCCGCTGAATTGCCTGGGCCAGTTGCTCGCCGTTTTCGGTGGCAAACGCCTGATAATCTGCATGGTGTCTGTCAAATGAACGCTCGACAACAGAGTCACGACCTCACCAGAAATTACGGCGCCCCAGAAATCTATCAAAGGGGATGAGTATGAGATGCTCGGCGAATGTCTGGATGGCAAATACCCCAATCTATTGCGCCATGAAGGGCATGGTCATCTTCCGGCAGTTGCTCGTGCTGCGCGTCTCTGACCAAATGAGCTTCGGGCTCCTGTAAGTCACCCTGAGCAGGTTGACCCGCAGACGCATCATCCTCATGAACATCCGAGAGATCTGAAGAGATTTGGGTGAATTGCAAACTAGACGGGACGACCTCGGAGACGGATTTCTTATGGACCTGCAGCTTGCCTGCGATGACGAGACTGGCGCGAACGGATTCTGCGCTGCGCCTGCGAAATTCATCAACCTTCTCAAAGAAGGATTTCCTCGTAGGCCGAGCGGTGAGAGGTACAGTGGAGAACCGGACGTCGTCCTCGAGCGTTATTTCGTTAAATTCCGAGTCTGTCGTATCCTGTGAAGTCGAGTTGGCGACCGAAGCATCTGAGTCGCGCTGGCCGTGTGATGGCCAGGTTGGACCCATGATGGTGGCTGCCGAGTCCAGTGGGACGTCCTGGCCATGGACGGCGAACTGGTGCATCGTAAAAAGTGTAAAAGAACTAAATCTAAATCATTTGCAACGCATATCTCAATAATAAAAAATACGAGCAGCAGCAG
>CEMM01321601.1:4217-16135 GCA_900068975.1 Hygrocybe conica | reverse complement strand
CAGGATGATACGAATGATGTGGTGTATGAATACAATGGTGATGATAAGTAACGGAATAAATACGATGGAACGGAACCGCGATCATATGCATTGCTCTGGCTTTGCCTCTGCGAGACACTCGAGCTCGAGAAGACAACAACCCTCTTTCCACTTTTCTGAGCGATTGCGAGCTTGTAGGATTTTCCAACCAAGATACTTTGAGCAGGTGCTGCAAGTGATTTCTTGCATAGTATGCACGCCCGTCGCCATCAGCTGTACGCGTGGGGGAGACAACTTTGCGTTCGCTCTAACAATCAAAAGAGGTGTCAGACATTGAGGGAAGAGTGGTGACTCAAGAAAACACCGACATTGAATTGAAGAGCGAGGCTTTGCCAGAGAAGCCTTTGAACGATCGAGCCTACAACGTCGTCAAAGACTGTACAGTACAGTAGAATTGTGCGAGGAAGTGTACTCACGCCAGCATTGGTGCGGATCGCGCTGTCGGTGGTGATCGAGGTCGAACAATTCCTGCAGATGAATGCACGAGGCAGAGGGGGTAATGGACGGGGTGGAAGTGGTCGAGGTGGCGAGACTCTGAGGCTGAGCTCGAGCTCGAGGGCGTTGATGGACGGGGAGGACATGAGTGGATAGTGAGCTGGCGGTGATTGGTGAATAAATTTTTATATTTTATCTGTGATGTGTTGATGACATCAAGGATTGTACAGCCATGGTCATGATAGCGTTCACAGCATCGAGGGTAGTCGTTCCAGGTCATCAGGAGCCACGGCCAAGCACCATCGTCGTTGATCAGACGACGGGGAAGATCACTGCGGTTCTCGATGGGAAACGGGCAGCGTTGGGATTCGACGTAGAGTGGGTCGAGGTGGAAGACCGGTTCATGATCTTGCCAGGGCTCGTCGAGTCCGTTTATTTTATTTTATTTTATTTTTTAAATTTTATTCATCTCATCGTTGACCACCACAGTGCACACGTCCATCTCAACGAGCCAGGTAGAACAGCCTGGGAAGGGTTTTGGACAGGGACAAGGGCTGCAGCATCAGGTGGTGTCACCACCGTGGTCGACATGCCCCTCAACTCCATCCCTCCAACCACGACCGTGGACCATCTGGAGACCAAGCGACAGGCTGCTCACGGACAATCTTGGTCCGATGTTGCTTTCTGGGGCGGGCTCATTCCGGGCAACCACGTACACCCATGCCGTCAACCGAACGGGCTTTCCACTGAACACGCTCCTGCCAGGGTCATCTGAAACCTTTGATCGAAGCTGGCTGCAAGGGCTTCAAGTGCTTTCTCATCGAAAGCGGTGTCGAGGTACTGTACGTCGCTGTCCAGTGTCCATGGTGATCAAACGCTACGTATTCACAGGAATTCCCTTCCGTCGGCGTGGATGATCTGTCCCAAGCAATGGAGGTCCTTCAGGTCGGTTCTCATGATGCTGATGGTGCTCGAATTCTTTCCTAACTATCGTTTCTCGACATAGCACGAGTCAACGGTGATGCTATTCCATGCCGAACTCGATCAAACCTCTGCTGCTGTTCCCAGTGCATTTGATCCGACGCACAACACCCTCTACTCTACTTTCCTCGGATCCAGACCCGAACGATTGGAAACTGATGCCATCGCGCTCATCACAACACTTCAAAGATTGTATCCAGCATTACGTTGTCATATAGTCCATCTATCCGCCGCGTCAGCACTCCCGCTGATCCGCGCTGCGAAATCGGCCGGACTCAATTTGACAGTGGAAACTTGTTTTCATTATCTGTGTCTTTCTTCCGAGGATATCCCCAATGGCCGACCGGAATTTAAATGTTGCCCGCCGGTTCGAGAAAAATGCAACAGAGAACTGCTTTGGGCGGCTCTACAGGAGGGCGTGATCGACTGCGTCGTCTCCGATCATAGTCCATGCTTGGTAGAGCTCAAAAGATTGGAAGAAGGCGATATCATGGGCGCTTGGGGTGGGATCAGCACGCTCGGACTCGGACTCAGTCTGCTCTGGACGGAAGGGCGAGATCGAGGGTGCACCCTGAACCAGATTGTGGAATGGACCAGCACACGATCTGCCCAACACGCCGGACTCGATGGTATCAAAGGTCAACTTGCCGTGGGCTATGACGCCGACTTGATCGTTTGGGATCCTGAAACGCGGTGGACGGTGCGTCTCGGATGATCGAATTGTCTCGCACAAAGCTGAATTTACCAGGTGACGAAAGATTCTCTGAAATTCAAGAACAAACTATCCCCGTATGATGGCCGAGAACTCCAAGGTTTGGTAGAGAAAACGTTTGTCCGTGGACGTCTGGTGTACAGTCGCGACCACGACGAGGGCGGTTTTGCTGGGCTATCGCCCCTTGGGAAGCTTTTGTAAAGCGGTGTGGTCCGTGTGGTAGTGCTGTTTAGAGTTACTCTTGTCAACGCTTTAACTTGCAAAGTCTACTACGGCTGCAGCACAGTACAGTATCATGATGGTACCGGTGCACGTTCCAGTCGCCGCTCTTGGTAGAACTCTGTAAGCTGATCCAGTTCTGTATGTGTTGCGAGGCTGGCGCTGGACCTAGATCTGGTTCAGCAAGAGAGCTCTTTCGATTCTCCACACTCGCCCTCCGAGTCCACAGGAAGCTCTTCGCACGACGGTGCAGACGTCGAAATGTTCAATCGGCGGGTCTTTGTCAGAACCACTCGTGGCATTTGGGAACAGACATGTAACGAAGGGTCTCGCGAGAGTCGCAGATGGTATCATGGCTCAAGGCGAAGGCTCCTATGTCCGTTTTGAGGACGGTCGCCGTATGCTGGACTTTACGTGTGGCATCGGGGTCACCAACCTCGGTTCGTCCAACTTATCATCACTCGTGTTCACCTTCTCACCTCGTCTTCGCCCCAAGGACATTGTCATCCCAAAGTCAGCAAGGCAGCTGCTGAGCAATGCATGAAGCTCGTACATTCACAGGTACAGTATCTGCCTTGTCCTTGCAACACGATCCAACTTTATGGCTGTCATTCTCCAGTGTAGCATCTCCTTCCACGGCCCGTACCTTCGTCTCATCGAGAAACTGCTTCCATTGATGCCGCATCCGTCATTGGACTCTTTCTTCTTCTGGAATTCGGGCTCTGAGGCTGTGGAGGCCGCAATCAAGATGGCACGGGCGGTCACCCGTCGCCAGAACGTTATCACTATGCAGGGCATGTTCGGATCGTGCTTTCGTTGCCAATTTTCATCACCCAGCGTATCGATCAGGTGCATATCACGGAAGAACGTACGCCGCTATGGCGGTTACAAAAAGCAAAACAATTTATAGCGAAGGCTTCGCTCCACTTATGGCATGTTTCCAGATACGATATCGAAAGCCAATTTCGTTGACGTTTAAATTCGTAGCCAGGAGTCTTCGTTATGCCCTATCCATATTGGCATCAGCATTCTGTCCTGCCATCAACGAGCGAGGAAGAACTCGTTGGAAAGTCCCTTCATCAGCTAAACCTGCTGTTGTCACAACAGACGGCTCCGGGTGACACAGCGGCCATCCTGATCGAACCTTGTCTTGGAGAAGGCGGTTACGTTCCTGCACCGGATACGTTTGTGCAGGGACTGAGGGCCATATGCAACAAGCACGGTATTCTATTAATCATCGATGAGATACAGAGTGGCTTCTGTCGGACGGGAAAGAACTTTATGATCGAATACAGTGGCGTGACCCCTGATATCTTGGTCGTAGCCAAGGTCGGTTGTCAAGACCCTTTGTTTGCCCGACGCTGATGAACCAGTTTTCTGGGTATCTTGCAGGGAATAGCTAACGGATTCCCGCTGAGTGGTGTGATAAGTCGAAAGGAGTTGACTGATAAGTTGAAGCCAGGATCAATGGTGTGGAACGCACCCTCCTGTTCGAGCGATATCGATATATATATATACGCTGACGATCACAGGGAGGCACCTATGCTGGGAACGCCGTTGCGTGTGCAGCGGGAATAGCGGTCGCCGATGCGATAAAAGAGGATAACATACTCGAAAATGTGCAGCAGCGGTGCGTGGGGGTTTCAAATGCAGTGCCAGGTCTGAACTGTTGTTCTTCCAGGTCGCAAGAGTTATTGGCCACCCTGAACGAATTACGTCGGGACCCTGTTGTTGGCCCACATGTTCTCGACGTCCGCGGACGGGGATTAATGGTGTCAATCGAGTTTGCGTCTCCGACTTTACCTCACTTCGATCCCGCGCTCCGTTCATCAGCTCCCAAGGCCATGGCAAGCCGGATAGCGAAGAGATGCATCGAGAAGGGCTTGCTCATCCTGACGACATCGGTCTACGAAACTATCAGATTCATCCCACCCTTGAACATCACAGAGGCTGATTTGAGGAAGGGTTGTACGATTTTCAGTGAAGCCGTAAAAGAGATTATCAACGAATATTAGTTTTCCATATAAGGAAATTACTATACTTGTCAGCCTCGTGTGAGACGGCCCCGGGCCGGTTCGACCTCGTTCACCGCTTCCACGCCTCCTCTCTCACGTCTCAGGCTTGCGGCCATCTCGCCAAGATGTTGCGGAATCTTGTCCGCATCGTGGTGCTGCTTCTGGCAACGATCTACAGCGTCGACGCCTACGTTCCCGCGCTTCCGACCAACGACACTTCGATGCTCAACGACCGCATGAATGCCACACGAGCATCCAAGTTGTACCTGCAGTGGTATAACGGGTTTGTCCTGCTATCGGTCACTGCATCTTGATCCGGGTCTTTACCGCGGTTACAGCTCGTTATGGAATGACGTCTCGTATCAGCTCGCCGGCGCCAACAGCACCGGAATCACCCAGGTAGATTATGCGCGAGTTCAATGGAAGACCGATCATCCAACTCATTTCTATCGCAGGGCGCTCTTGTGCATTTCTCGGAGAGTTACATCAACAACATGACCCCCCCGAGTAAGCCATTTCTGTGCGCTCGTTTGCCGCATGTTCATCTCCATTGACGTATTAGCGATGACTCCATGGATCGCTCTTGTTTCCTGTGACTACAATGCTACCAATGCGTCAGATATTGAGGATATATTTACACTTGCGCGGGATAGAGGCGCCGTATCTGCTGTGAGATTTTCTCCTCGATATCGATCACCTGCAGCTTGTTGACGATATTTGACATCAAGCTGTTGTTCACTGCGTACTCGCACACGTGTGTCATCAATCCTGAATATGCAGATCCGGAGGCCTTTGACCAGGTTCTCGACATCTTCTCGACGCCTTCGCTGACTTCGTCCCAGTAAGTCTGCTCTCGTCTCGACGCGTATCTTGACCCCTCAATTCGTCCATCCACCCAGAATAATTTCATACCAGTTTGGACAATACGGAGTCGCAAATTCAACCATTTATGCCCACTATGATTCGCAGATGCTCAACCAGTCGTTCAACACCATCAATGAATCTCTCTCTCGTGGTACCCCGGTCGCGCCAGGTTATCTCGTTGCAACTTTGCAAGCATTCAATGCCACCCCAACCCGTGGTCCGATGGATGGAACTCCGTACACGCAAGTTGCATCTAATAACGATTCCGGAAATACTGGGCTAGCCATGTCAGTTTCTCCTGTCCTGCCTCTCAACTGACTTACATAGTTTGACTTGCTCAGGATCATCTTGTATGCGATCACAGGTTGTGTGTCTGCGCTCTTTTGTATCGTCATCATATCTGGTGTCAGTGTTCCTTATTTTCGTGGAGAACATAGGGATTAATGACTTCGGTGATAAGGCGGTTCGTGCCATTCGTCATCCCGAGCGGTACGGACCCAGAATTGCCGTCCATCAAGGGGGCATCATTGCTAGTCAGGGGCAAAGCCGTGCGAGAGGACTTACCCGCGCCATTCTCGACACGTTTCCTATCGTCAAATTTGGGACGTCAGGCGATGTTAACAACGGAAGTGAAGCAGCCCACAAGGACGTGGAGTCCAACAGAACCTCAAATGACGTTGCCATCGGGATTGAGTTGCCGGCTTGGGAAGTGATCGACCATCCAGGAGCGGAACACACTGGAAACCGTGAGGAGCACCCGTCATCCCCTTCTCGGACTGAAGAAACGCCCGATCGCTGTGAACCGCGAGCTTCTAACTGCGTCGCCCCTTCATCAGGTAACACGACGTTCGAGTCACCTGAGGCGACTCTGGCGAGCAATCGTGGTGAAGGGCCATCAAAACCTCGAAAATCCGCAACTGCGGAAAAAACAGACATCACGCTGGATGCGATTGGACGGGAAACGTGTCCAATCTGTATTGTCGATTTTGAGGAAGGAGATGACCTGCGACTCCTACCGTGTGAAGGCAAACATCGGTTCCATCAGGACTGCGTGGACCCTTGGTTGCTGGAGTTGTCAAGCTCGTGTCCGATTTGTAGGCAGGGTGTGTTGTGTTTTCACACTGAATCGCCATCAGGACTGGCGCTAATTGTCGGTTAGATTTCCATGCGCTGGAGAACATGCTCTGGGGTGAATTCAATGCACCCGGTGGCTGGCACTCCGAAAGCGAACGAGAGTCACGACGAATCAGTGAATCTGCTCCTGGGTCGGCTGGAAACCGGTTTTCCCGGTATCTCAGGTCTGCCAGAAGGCGGAACCAGAATTCCAATGCGTCGGTTTTGACACCACCAACGACATGATATCCCGCTTGCATATTATCTCTCAGCTTTCTAAGACATTTGTTGCTACGTTGTTGCACATAGCTATCCACGATCAGACATGTGAATTCGAGAGAGTCCAGATATGGTAGACGAATGCCCCGATATGGGTGTAATGACGCAGCAGACATATGCAATGACGCAGATATATGCAATGACGCAGACATATGCAATGACGTAGGTAGCGATTGGGGCCTCTGCAGGGTATATAAACGGGCGAGCGGCAACGAGAGAGGTCAACCACTCTTTCCTCCCACTTTCATCATCAGAAACACTCTCACAACTTCAATCATCACGATGTCTGACACTGGCCGTCAAAGCATGACCGACAAGATTACCGCAGCTGTGAAGGTGCAGTCCTGGCCCACTCACCCGTTCCTCGTTCGTGTGCTCACGCTATAGAGCAGCCGGATAGCCAGAAACCCATGACCGAGAAGTTGGGCGACCAAGTTAAGGGCGCGGCAGATTCCGTAGCCTCGGCGGTGCAGCCCGAAGTGAGGGTTTCTTTGACGGTAACCGTGTGTCTAACATTGACACCGTATACAGAGCCAGAAGTCGGCCACCCAGCAAGCTGGCGATATGGCGAGCGGCAATTCCAACGAGAACCAGGCAAGTTTCCGCTGCCACACAATCAGTGTTGAGTACGTTGAGTACTATGCTGATGACCTCAAACAGCAATCCATGCTCGACAAGGCTAAGCACACCTTAGGCATGGGGGAGCAGCACAATTCGCACAAATAATCACCTCATTTTGTATTCTATTGTTCATGATCAGACAGTTTGACGTCTGAAATGGTCTCGCATAACAATCATTTTAACCGCCAAAACGCGCGAGTCGTTTTCTCCTCAATTCTTCGACACTGACTTCCTCTGGAATCTCGGGCGGTGACGGTGCGTTGGCGATGCTTGCATCAGTTTCGGCAGTGGATGCTATATCTTCATCATCCTCGTCTGCAACCTTTACGACCGCGGGAGTAATATCGCTATTGACCAGGGGTGCTCGGGGAGGATCTGGCTGTCTCAGATCTGGCAAGACAAAGCCAGGTGGGACGGTCTCTAGTGACGCTTGCAAAGCGTGTTGTAGTGCCTCGTCGTCGTCGTCGTATACCCGGCCAATCGGAGGCAGCCCGACCAACGGCATGCTGCCTGGCAAATGATATCGGCGAGCAGTGAAGATTTCATCCTCAAAGTCATTGGCCTGATCGTGTCCCTCGGCGCGAGCAGATGCTCGCGACTCTGCAATGGCGTTTTGAATGTTATCAATTTCTCTGTCCTCGTCCTCATCCTCATCCTCGTCTTCATCCTCTCGACCTGGGTTTTCCCTGGTTCGAAAACGGGCGATTTCGTCTTCGTATACTTCCCGTTGAGCCATCTCTTGCTCTCTAAGCATGCGCTCCATAATGGCGCGGTTCCGAGCCATGCTGGCGGCGACTTTGTCGACACTGGATGATGGTTGCGGTTGATCACCAGGAGCACCATACGGATGGTAGCGAGCAGAGTGAGTGGGACTGTCCGTGCCGGTAACAAAGCGTGAACCGGACTCAGACGGGAGTGGCACATAGGAGCGAGTAGGGGCCGGCGGTGGTGGCATGTCGAGACGTTGACTGTTGCCTATGAGGGACGCCCTGAGGACTTCTTGAAGCTCGAGGTCTTCGCCTTCAAAATCTGTTGCGAAATGACCCAATCTCTCCGCAGACGTAACAGCGGGGAAGAGCCGGGCTGATGGCGCTGCTGATGTTGGTTCGGGAAGCTCCGATGCTTTTAGATCGGCCTGTGTGCGATGAAGAGCGAGAGGTTGACTGGGGTCAGCTTGGATGATCACAAAGACCGAGTAGCCTATGGCAAGGTAAGAGTCAGAAACTTGGCAGGCCAAAGGGATCACTGTTATATCACCTTCCTCCTCCGCTTGATGGAGGAACATGCCCAAGTAGAGTTTCCCTACCCATTCTGGGGCGTTAAGGGAGGAGTTCAGATTGAACCAATGTCCATATCCCGGGTCCACACTGTAGTCGGATACCGCAGGACCAAAGCGGCGAAGAGCATACCAGTGTTGCGACTGATTGAGAATGAATGCGAGTTGAGTGCTTTGATCTAATAAATGCCAATGCAAAGAGACAGAACGGGATGAAGGGGCCTACTGGGGATGATCATGGTATTGTCGCATTTCCATACTCCGCCAACGCACGAGTCTGCAACATGGCATCATCAGGGTTGGTGGAGCGTTGAGCTGGTTGCTGATGCTTACTTGAGATCCAAGGCCTTGAGCGCATTCTCTAGCACCTGAACGGAAAAAAAGCCTTGTACGTAGGCCGTTAAGGAGATGCCCCAGACATTGGGTACGGAGGACAACGAACCGGTGTCGTCCATGTTGGTGCTCTTACCGTTGCTATCTTCATCGTAGCTTTCCTCCAAAGCATCTAGGTTGCGGGCGATATCGGAAAGATCAGGGGCTGTAAACTATAGGGTGGATGAGCGCCGAGACTGCGATCGGTCCCGGGTAGAAGCACGGACGTAATTTTCTTCTGTGACGAGAAGTCAGCAATAAATGCTGCAAAGGACGCGCGTACTCACGCAGAACGTTGTTGAGAGCATGCTGTGCGCAAAGCATGGATCCTCGCTGCTGTCTCTCGTGATAAATGAGAGCTACGAGGGGTTCAAGACCAGCCATGTCGGTGGGAGAGCTGTGTGGGCGTGGTCGTGGTTTGGTTGGTGGTTGTATGCGGGCCACGTGCATGAACACAGCTTGCCCAAATGATTTTTAGTCTGGCACTCGTCTGGACGTGTATCCTGTCCGTCGTCTCGGTCGTCGTGCGAGCAGACGACCCATTTGACTGCCATCTCACAGTCGATTCGTTCAAGTTTGATCTCACAAGTCTCGCTGGCGAACAGACACTCTCACGAACGCGCGAAACGCCTCCGAGCTCAATGCTCGACACTGTCACATTTAACCTCTGCGCGGATCTGACCAGGAGAGCAGACATCGCAGAAGCAGATCAGGTCGGTGTCGCTGTCTTTGCTGTCTTTGCTGTCTTTGTGCAATCCTCACCATCGGTTATCGTCTGCCGCTGCTGCGCACATATCGCAATCAACAATGACAGTGCCAGACTGGCACACGAGCCTGCCTCACCAAAACGAATAAGAGATCGGATTTACCCGACCGCGTTGTCGCCGTGATACCGCTTGCCCAGAGTGCTTCGCTGGACCCCAAATTCACTCTCATCTCAAGTACGTAGGCATTGTCTCCAAATACCGGCTAAGAACTACTGAGAGAAAAAAAAACAGCACCAAAGGGCTTGTCACTTGTATTTCACGGTGCCGCATACCCTGACTCGAGGACTATGACCCAGTCTCCGCAGTCCTTCAACCTGACGTTACTATGCGCGACGGAAATGACTAGTCCCAAATTCACGTCTTATGATGGCACCCAGCTGCAACTTGAATGGAGTGCACCGGCTGGGTGTGGATTTCAAGGCGAATCGCCTTCGCCTCCCCCTACTCCTACGCCTACTACACCTCCTATACCTACACCTCCGTCGGAGAACAGGAAGAGTGTCGGCAGCGGCGTTGGGTGGTTTTTCCTGGTGTAAGTAGGCACATTGTCATGTGTCGTCCAAGTCTGGATTTGCGCATGACTTTCAGGATTTTGCTCTCATTGGGAGCGTACTTCGGATTGGGAGCCTATTATAATTATTCAACATACGGCGCTACTGGCGCGGATCTAATCCCGTATGTTGTCTTTCTTTCTTTCGCCATGCCAGTGTATCCTTCTCACTGTTCGATCACTCGATCAGACACCGTGATTTTTGGAGGGAGGTGCCATATATGCTCCAGGACGTCCTTTCGCACCTATGTTCAATCGCAAGGCCCCGACGGCCGTCGAATCGTGGCTATATTGCCGTATGACCACAGCGTTGTCCGATCGCGACCGGGGCAATGTGGTTGGTGGTTCTAGACTAACTTAAACACGGCTACCTCTGTGGTAATGATCGTTCTGCACTTATGTTACCGCTGCCCTGAATCCTGCATATTTTATTAAGTTATCACAAAATTGACATGATACAATACGATTGAATTGCAAAAGCGTTTGCTCTCAATTTTGCACTTCGTTGCCCCGTTGTTATAATCGTAAGCACCCTCGGTATTGCCAATGGTGGTCAGGCCCAGCTGCATTGTCTGTTTTGTCATCTTCGGTGGTTGACGCGTCGATAAGCTTCTTCCCCTTAGCCACGCATAGTTCAGAACACGTTCGATTTCGATCTTGTCAATGCTAGTAGTACAACAGCGGTCATGGACCCTCATTCTGCCAATATCGTACAATGTGCGGTTCTATCGCTCAGGCGTAGACGTTGCCCGTTCCGGCTATCTTGAGCATGTTCTTGGGGCGACCGAAGTCGAGGTTGTTCATGACGGTGATCTTTTCCGACTGGATGTAGGTCGTCTCGTTCGGATGCTCCGTCTCGAACGTGGCGTGACGCCAGTGCAATCCAGGGAGCTCGGTTGGAGGTGTACTGCGAGTCGATGACGGCCTGGAGACTTTTCCCCTCGGATCCCTTCCACTCGACGGCCATAATGCTTTTAATTATGCCCGGAGCTTGCGGGATGAACGTCTCGACGAGATCAGACGCGACCCATCTGCCGGTGCCAAAAGCGGTGGAAGGGAAGTCTCGCGTAGCGAAGACACCAGTGTGACCAGTGTCGGGGTCGGAAAGAACATTGTGGTAGCTTGTGAAACTAGCGCCGTTGGAGAAGCGGTACGATCGTTGGTACTTGTAACCACCGTTGACCGTGGAGGGCTTGAAGAGATCGGTGGCTCCCGCGAGGTACTCGGCGTAGTCCGGGTAGCCGACAATGAGGAAGGGTGCCAAGATCTCGGCGTCAAACTTGAAGTCGTGCGTGAGGTGGGTGGTAAGCAGGCCTTTGTTGGCGTTGCCACTACCATACGATTCATACCGGCCATCGTTCACGATAACGAGGGTGGTGTGCTTGAGGTGATCAAAGGAAAAATTGCGCCCAGGCATTGTGATCACGGGTAAGGCGAACTATGTGGGTGGTTGTCATGCGGGCTTGAGGTATAATGGCTAACAACATGCGTTCTGGGAAGGTTTGCAATATGAGGCAGATAGCTTTGCTCGCGCTGTCTTTTCTGGAGACTAAGAGGCGGACCTTGTATACGGAACGCGACAACGCGTCCCAAACCTATGGTGCCGTTCAATGTCAAAGAGGATTTGATTATCTATAAGCCTGGGGTGTCCCCTCGTTGTCGGGCTAGAACTTGA
>CEMM01321600.1:7089-19472 GCA_900068975.1 Hygrocybe conica | reverse complement strand
CATCAAACGATCCCTGGCGGATGACACGATCAACGATATCCCAAGCGAATGCGTGGGTCATCTGAAATTGCGGCACTGCTGGTTCTTTGAGATAATTCCGCAAGACCTTCTCTCGTTCTCCCTCGTCAGTGGTGGGAGGCACCTGCCATTTTGTTGTTGCGACAACGACGTTTTTGGGCGGTCTGGTGGTGCAGAAGAGATCCAGAATGTGTCTTGTTGTGTCGCGAGTCTGCGAGACGTCCCACAGGTAAATGATACCAGCAACGGTTTTTTGGTCGCTATACCTGCTGAACGTCAATATCCGATCGACAGCGCTGATGACTATGGGTGAGCACAAACATTCGCCTCAGCCATACTGAAATACTTTTCAGGATGTCGATGTCGCTGCCGAATGTGGGGTCGAACCCAGGAGTGTCAACGAAAACAATGAAACGAGTATCGTCACGCGGGTCCACAATTCGGAAACTCTGGATGTCTTTTGTGCATGATAATATTCCATGATCGACACGAGAGACTGGCCCGTCCACTGCGGTGTTGATGAACTAACGAAGGATGAGGATACAACGAAACGGAGCGGATTGACTTGATCCCCCTACGGTACTCTTTCCTGCACCGTTGAGGCCAATGACCCTATGCCAGGGCGGGATAATCAGCTGTGCACACTAAATGACCGGATACTGTGGATAGGACTTACGGAATGATAATTTCGGTGACAGTTGGGCTCTTCGAATTCTTTCTGGGCATCGCAAGTGCCGAAAGGGGAGTACGAGTGAATCATCCAGCACTGGCAGCACATGTTGGAGGCATGGCTGCATGGCCTCGTGCACAGATGCCGGTGACATCAGCGTGACATCATACTAAGGACATTCGGCATTGGGTTGTAATCTAGACGAGGATGCTACAGCATGACGTTGGCGGGTTGAGCAAAGTGATGCAAAACGGGGTGTTTCTGCCAGCTCCGGATGTCCTTCGAGATGCGATTTGATGCGCGAACTGAGCTGGGGGACAGTGTCGCAGCTCGAATTGGCGATGCCAGTTCTTGCCAGGTACTACACCAGTCATGTCGTACGCGATCGAGCTCAAGTCGCTTGGTTCGAACGGTTTTGCGAGCTCTGCCTGGTAAGCGCACCAATCGATGATGACACCCTCTTGTGTCGGGCTGAGGACCTGCTGGTCAACGCTGGCTTCCATCTTCGACCTCTTGCCGTGGAGACGGTCGCTGAGCGTTTGCCGCTTAACCTGCGAAAGATGTTAATTTACCGTGAGGATCAGAGCCAAACGACGAACATTGAATGCTCGTGCTGCTTCTGAAATCGACGGGTACGCGCCACTTTCGAAGGCGGCCTTGCAAGGCCGGCTCGTTGGACCCGATCTTCAAAACTGTGTTGAAACTCCGCCACGGCAAGTGTCGGCAAGCGTGAAACACCTGAGAAAATGGGACTCGCTCAAAACATCATATTTTCATCCAGAAAAAAAGGGTGTGGGCTTGTGTGATGTAAACTTTGATATTATCATGTTTAGCTACTCAAAATACTGCCAGAGAAACGAGACATCACACCGGCCGGTGCTGCAGTGGCTTAGTCAGCTGCCGGTTGCACAGTAGCGCTTCAACTTCAACTTCATCTTCAACTTGAAAGGGGTCACGAAATGGACACCGACGAAGGCTCTCCCGTTTTGGCTGGCACCAAACGTACCTCTGTGTTCCCTCCCTATTCTTCTACCGACAAACGTATAAAACAAGTGTTGATGCCAGCTGAGCAGATGACGAACCTCATTGAAGAGATGAAGGTGGAGTCAATGCAGTATAAAGTGCGAATGTTTTCGGCCGAGGATGATGAATCCA
The DNA here is from genome assembly GCA_900068975.1 of Hygrocybe conica. Classification (NCBI taxonomy): domain Eukaryota; kingdom Fungi; phylum Basidiomycota; class Agaricomycetes; order Agaricales; family Hygrophoraceae; genus Hygrocybe; species Hygrocybe conica. The sequence goes on along the minus strand of CEMM01321600.1, from coordinate 17,629 downwards.
AATGGAAGTCTCTGTTCACGACGATTTTGATGGATCTCACCGACCTGTTGGCGAAAACGGACGCGAAAGACAGGTTTATTGTCTCGCCGAGCAAAACGCGGGCAAAGGAAATTGTGAACGGTTTCAGCGAAGACGAATTCAGTTTGTGGAAGAACGGTGTGCTGAACGGTGTGGGCAAAGACGATTGGACGGACTTGATGGAGCACCGTAAGTGCCACTCAAATTGCATATCACTTACTCGCAGCTAATATCTCGAACAGCCAAGCTTCGAGCTCCTGCTGTGACGAACCTCAATAATCGTCTTTGGCAAACCAAGAGGTAAATTACATTCTTATCGCGCCTTTTTCCAGCTTCTGACTTGCCTTGCCTGTCTAGGTATTATTTTGATGAACGTAGGAACATGGCGCCAAAAAAGCCTCGCACCCTGCTTATTCTGCTTCTGCCTTGCAGATCTCAATGGAGCGTACAATACGCCATTTGTGGGAGACGCGTCTGAGGAATTTGTCGACTTTCTGCATGATTTTGGTCGTGACAAGAAGAAGAGGAGACAACTATATGCGAAAGCTATATCTGTGGTACAGAGTTCAGGAACGGGAAAATCTCGCATGCTTACAGAGGTGCGTGTTCGTCTATATCTCACGTTCGGATATCGTCAAGCGACAGCTGGCTATTTACATCAGGCTGCCAGGAAGGTCTTCACCCTTCCCATATGCCTTCGCGATCCACACGACGCGGGATATCCTCCGGGTGATGAAAAAGTGCATGAATATCTTTTGAAGCTTCCGAAGAAGAATGATTTGAGCTTCACTGCTCACGTCGGTATTGCATGCTTCCTCGCGGCTTCATATGCAAGCATGCTTGAAGAGCTCAAGAAAAAAAATGAGGATCTGCAAAACGAGTTCGCTTTGCTGACCTGGTGGCATTCGGCCATGGAGCAAGACAGGAAAGGGTTCCGGAACGCGTTCTTTTCAGAGGTTATCAAGGCAGCCGAATCTGTGAAGTTTTACGTCTACCAAATTTTTGCTTGAATTGATGGGTTTTGTTTCAAGATGAAAAATGAATATCTAGACAAGATTAAAGAGAAAAGCCCCCTTCTGAATTCTGACGCAGGAGAGGACAACAAAACAAAGATAGAACAATTCGCTGAAAAAACCTACTGTGACATTGTCAAGCCTGCCGTCACCAATCTTCTTGAGTTCATCTCAACTCTGGATCGCAAAATACCCGAGCTGTGTATTACATACGTTGACGAAGCCGATCAACTCGGAAACCTCATCTGGGTGTTGTTTCGTTTGGCAAGCTTCCAAAGTGAATCTGCGGCAATGTGGTATGTCTGTATGGCGACGAAGTCGAGTGTCAGCTACTTCCACCCTCACCCCAAAAACAGTGAGTGACGCGCTTGTTTGTGTAGTGCGTTATCGGAGATTGATATTATATAGTATCCTCCTGCCGACTAAGCGACGAGGTGAAGAAGTTGTTGGCGCCCTATTTTGCTCTCGGCTTTGATCAATTGATGATATATACGCTCAAATCACCTAAACGTGTCACGATGGGTGAACTGCGCAGCCTTTCTCATCTTTGCAAGTTTGGACGGCCCTTGTACGTCACTATGGTTCACATGTTTGATATTCCTCACCATACACCAGGTGGAATGCACTGTTCCCGCAAGCAGAGGACGATATCATAAACTTCGCTCTAATAAAACTTATCAACGGGACTACATTTGATCCTCACAATCAAGACCACGTTCTCGCCGTACTTTCGGAGAGGCTGTCCATTGATCTAGTACTGGCCGCCTCTGAAGTCTTCCAACTTGCTGATCGAAGCGTCGCACAACACATGAGACTCCTGACTGGCATATCGTCCAAGCCCATGACACTCTACACATATTCCCCGTCCGAACCTATTCTCGCCCTCGCTGCCACTCAAGCGTTGTTCGAGCCCTACACTTGGCCTACGTCTCTCAACACCTTCACCGCAAAACTTTGCGACTCGGGAGCGGTTGAAAAGGGCCTCGTTGGCGAACTTGCTGCTCGGACCCTCCTTCTCATCACTCGTGACTTTGCTGCACCAACCATGAAAGTAGATGAAGGCCCGAACATGCTTGAGCCAGTCCATCTCTTCACGTTTTTTGACAAGCTATTCGGGGGGACAGAGTGGTCCAGGAAGTGTTTCAAAGATGCATTCCCTGACACCTATCTGAATTTCACGCATTGGATTATCACCAAGGACGCTCTGCCCGAACAAACAGATCCGTAAGCGCTGTCACCTCTCACAAACGCCTGCTTACACCTGTGTGCACTTAAGGCAACTCCTCGCAAACCTGTGGGCTCGACAGGTGGCCCTTCAGTGCGCCTTCAACCAAGAGGCGATTGACCTCTTAATCCCAACGTATGCGGGCTCCATCGCGCACAATGATGTCTTCGATCCTGCGATGCTCTCAGCAGTTGTCGTTCAGGTAAAGTACAAAACCAAGGCTGACACTGCGGCGGAGGATGATATGCGACCACTGGGGATCGACCGTGACCTCGATGCACCCCTTCCCTATGTCACTTTCCTCATGGAACTCGGCAATGAGTCTCATCATCAGGTCTCAAAAACGAAGGTCAAATCGACAATGTGGGAATCAGGTCGCACCACATACTCTGAACTCGTAAAGAAGTGGACCACCGCGGTCGACACGCTTGACAATCACAAGGTTTTGAAATCGCCAAAGGCTGAGATCGACGCAGCAAGGAAAGTTGTTGACATCTGTCAAAAGAACATGCACAGCTTCAAGCGGTACTCAATAGCTGCGCGAGGGTCGTCGGCTGATACCTATGGCATATTGAAAGAAGCGGAAGTTGAGGAGGCATTTGCGGCACTCCTGAAGGTGACTGCGCCGTCACCCACAGAGCTGGATGGCAAAATCCCGCAAATGCGTCCTTATGAAAGATTCCGAAAATCATCAGACCACACGGCCTGGACGTTCCAGTATTACAAATGAGATTGATTATCCCGCTTGGCTCATGACGTTTCGGTACATGTACACTGGTGTAATTCCATCACTGTTGATCATGAGTACTAGTATACAAATTCTACTTCCTCTTCCGCTGATGGCGGTCATTCGGCTTTCGAGGAAATACTGTTGTTTGTGCAGCGGTGGATGAGCTGTGATAGGCCGGACTTGTTGAGCACCTTCAATAAAGCTTGAAGCTTCGAAGTCTACTTTGCGACCACAGTAATTCCAGAAATTTAAAGTCGCCATCTGCGGACAATGAAAGAGGACTTGGAGCCAAGTTACAGTCAAATAAAATCAAAATTGTGATTGCAGAGTGGGAGAGAGCATACAAACACTGAGGACGTGGCAGCGGTTGAAGATCGCCCAGCAGACTAACCTGTTCGGGGTTGAATGAAGAGCTGCATACCGTTGAACTTCGCCGATAGATGTTGAGCATTACCTCGCTTCGAGTTGAATATCATTGGTTGAGAAACAACCAGTATTTGAAGTCTTTCAACCTATATTTTGAGGATAGACACAGAACTGTTAAGGCGTTATCAAGCTTTGTCGTCCCTCAACTTCAGCGAGCATCATCGCAACGCAGAGTATACATTTTTGTCAAGAAAAAGTGACCATCAATGGCGATCCGATGATTCAGCGCAATCCCGCCACTTTGTGGAAGGGTTTTCCCGGACATAAGTGATGGCATCGATGACACGGTTGGTAAATTCGGCCATGGTCATCAATGTGCCAGTTTCTCGCACTTGACTGACCGTAAAGATCTCGGCGCAAGACTTTGCAAGTGCTCGACGTCATGATGGTTCTGTTGTATGGATTTGCCAAGCAAACCAGAGCATCCGTTTCCTCGCCGTTCATAAATAGCAGGCAGACGTGGACGGCAACGATGCCCCAGCTGTGACTTACATGATCAGGTCTCCCATTTGCGGCACGACTGGGGGGTGACTCCTCAGGGAAATGGACGTAAGGCAGGAATACTTTCGATCTTGCACAACTGAACGACCGGCTGTGCAGTACAGGACCTAAGTTGCAAGATACAACACATCTTGTGAGGTCTGTAACACTTTGTGCGGCTTGCAACCAGCTCAATTCATTCGGGCTGTATTGAAAACTACGATCACGTATTCATCGACAAGGTCTTGATGTTTACAACGGTATTCGGAGTCAATCGCGTAGAGACTTCAACAACACCCGCTTCTCCCGAATCCTTGCTAACGTACTGTTCTTGTGATGGGGGCGCTGTGCCACATGGTTTGGGAAGATCTGACTAGATCGGGTTATCAGTATATCTATGACAAGAGGTCAATCGCTCTGAATCACACACCGATTCCACCAAGCAAGCAGGTCGGCAACCTCTGCTTTCTCCTCAGCATCATCAAATAGGTCAAGGATTGAGGAATAGAACGTTTCGGAGTCGGTAACAGTATCAGATCTCGAAAAGACCGGTGAAGACGTCAATGCAAAGCGGACCTGTTCACCGGCATCAGGTGGTGAGAGTTGTGCAGCGTCTGGCATACCTGTGTAGCAACATAAGCGATGGATGCTGGCGTAACTTGCGTCATGCCATGAATGCGGGCATTGCCAGAACGGGTAGCTTTCGGCTCCTTCTCAACAGAACTCGGCGATGTAAAGATATGCTTGTATGCCTGTCGTACAATAGAAAGGGGTTCTTAGCGATTATTTGACCGCATCGGCTGATCACCACCTTTGTAAGAAGGGAGCTTCGAAATAATCCATTCCATGGATCATCCTTGTCGCAGTTACAGCCCTGGTAAATGAAGATAGGCCATTGGTCGCCAGTGACCATCAACTCTCCGGTTCGCAGTTTCTCTTTGACGCTATCAGGGACAAATAATCAGCCTTTTGTTCATCAGCAATGCATATGTGCGAATGAGATTACTCATTGTTTGACCAATCCAAGTCTGCCGGACAGAGCAAAGCGCCTGTGCGTTCATGATGGAATCCACGATCGCTTTTCACATTTCGGGCTAAAGGTGGGTTCAGGGTTTGCCCAATGGGAGTGATCCAATCTAGGACTGCGCCCTTTAAACTCTTCGTATCATCAGACCTGGCGCTCGATGTTCCCTTGTGAATCTGGTTTTGCATCAGAAACAAACCCGCTCTCAAGACGCCGAGGCGCACCAAGTCAGCAATAAAAGATATCTCTTCGGGGGAGCTGTTCAGCAGACGTTCGCGCAGGCCGGGCACCATGTTCAGAAGATCTGCGAAGACTCTCGTTTCTCGTCGTTCCCTACAAGTGACTTGGCGTTTGGTTTTTTCTGATCAGGAGAATTACATACTCAGTCGTTGAGAGCGAATCTGGGTCGCTTTCCGAGTCCTTGAGACGATGGATGCCGTTGGTGAGCAGGGCCTTCACATTCGTCATGGCGTGCAAAGTGCGCCCGAAGTGGCGACCATGATGGACAAGCGGGTCAACAGTACAACTGGTTCAAGACGCAAGGTAGGTTCGTGGAGAGGAGACGGAGATGATTACATACACTCTCTTTCTCGCACCAACGTGGAGTGCACTTTCCCTTTGGCGCTTGGCTGTGATCGACGGAGGGGTATTCTCGTCGGCCATGAAGATGTCAGGCGTCGTCAAGGATTCTGTCGTCAACTCGTCCTTTTATACAGTTATGCTGCGGAAGAGGATCATGAAGTTCTCACGGGTTGATGCATCCCTCGCAATACGGGCAGTCGATCGTCAGATCTGTTGAAGTTCTCACGGGTCTCCGCAGTTCCTTCGGATTGCGTAGGGTGTGCCGGACAACGACCCAGCGCTAGCGCTGCCGGACGAATATATAAGCACTCATGAAAGCTCATGTGCAGCCGCACCTATCATGTCGGACGCAGTCCTATCTGTCAAGCAGAGGCAATTCCTTCACCGCGTACGCACCACCACCAACGCGATACTCCATTATGATCTTGTGACAGACGACCTGACCGCGTGGTATTGGTAGTGTTCCATGCTCATCACCGGTGGACCTCCACAGCTGACTCGGACATGCTGTAGGCCGACGAATGAACAAGGCGAACGAGTCAATCCATCTGCTTTGGGACAACATCGCCAGTCACATCGAATGCGTGGGCCTTGCTGCATGTGCGCTGCAGAAGGGGGTAGCACGTACACCGAATCAGTCATCGTGATGGAAACCGAAGGCCGCCATGCTGGGGAATACGTCGCAAAGTGTTCCAACGGCAGGTGCACTTACCTGAGTACATCATAGCTTCATTTTGTGGTGGAGGGTCTAGATCTAACGCCAAGCTCCAGTCGTCATCGAAAGGTTTTATGACAAGGCTGGACTTCCCATTCGGTACTATGCAATGAGAGGTGAGCGTTTGCAGGCAAGGAAAGGCGACTGAGCTCACCAGATGGTTTCTTCACAGGAGCGGATGATCTCCCAGCCCTAGCAGTGAATCGACGTGTCGTGGGCGAAGGCAATGGAAACCAACCCTACAGGAGGATCATGCGATGTCAGTTTCGTTCTTTTATACTAGTCACCCTGATCTAATCTGCGTCACGGTCAAGTCATCAGTATGGATGAAATTCTGGAGCGCCGTCCACCGACGTACAGCCCTGCAACCGCGTTCAGCCAACTTCTGCGTCTTGACGACGTCATCAACCCAGGCTTGACCGCCGCCGAATTCGTGGAACTCTTTGCGAAATGTAGCGAATGCAAATGCGTAATGACGCAGCGAATCTTCTTCGGTCATGAATGCCCTGCAACTGGTGTTGGCGCTGGGCTAGATGCCGAGATGATTGACCTGACCGACATCGACGAGATCGAATTGCTTTAGTTGTGGAATAGTTCGTTTTTTGTCTCCTGTATTCAGCAATCAATGTGCCGGTTTGAAACATTCGTGGATTATCATTTAGTGAAGGCATCAGAGGACAAACAATTGCAGACGGTGCAATGAGAACATGTTTAGAGCTGATACAAATACACAGGCAATATCCCAGACCAGACGAGCAACAAGTGGGGAGGTCTGCGAGTGAGTAGCGGTTCAATCCATGCCTGCCAACCAACTGACCAAGGGTCAGAGTCACGTGCATCGGGTGTTGAGCGGACTCACAGATGGGCTTTGGTTTTATTGTCATTGTCATATTGCGTGGCAAACTCCGGGTCATTTCGCTTTTTGTTCGCAAGAAGGTTGCCGAGTGTTCTCTGGAACGGGTTGTACCGGGTCTGAATGAAACCACCATGTTTGGTGGTGGCAATGAAGCTGTCCATGCGCTCTTTGATCTTGAGTAAACAAAAAACAGTTTTGTCAGTATTAATAATAATAAGAAAAGCGTTGACTTGCGGAGGCATTGCTCATTGAGTTGGCGTCGATGGGAATTCCGTTGAAGAAAGGCTTGTCTGTGGTGTCGATCTTGAATCGCTTGGCATATTCTTCGTATCCTCGAACAAATGAATGGCCTGGACCCTGAGCAGCCGTACCAATGTAGAAGACCTTTTTGACGATGTTTTGCGTGACAGTCTGTCCAAAGTCTTCGATGAGTACTCCCTGATAGTCAATGAATATAATCAGAGCCGCAAAGCAACAGATTCAATGGACGTACAGTCTCAGGGTGCACCGCACCGCTGTGGATGAAATTATTGCGCTGCCTGAGTTGCGGCAACTGCATCGGAGCGCGTGTCGAGTCGGCAGGCCGAAAGGCATTTAAATTGAACTCATCAGTCGAGATGATGGTCTCGCTGTTGGCGGCGCGTCCGCATCTTCGGCGTATGAGGGCAAGGACATTCCGCACCTGTTGAAACTGATGAGCGTCCGTGCCCCTTTGAATGTTGACGAAACTTACGGTGTTGAAAAGTTTCGGTGAACTCGCGTCCATCCCTGTGGTGCAAGTCGTGAGGATGGCAACAGAATATGAATACGAACGTACCGTCTTCCGGTTGGATACGTGGCGCAGCCTCTGCCTGCTCATCAACCTCTGCCTGCTCATCAGTCTCTTCTCGCTCATCAGTCTCTTCTCACTCATCAGCCTCTTCTCGCTCATCAGCCTCTTTTCGCCGCTCATCAGCCTCGTCTTGCTCGGTATTGAAGTTCACCATAACTTCCGAAATTGCTTCTCGGGTTTCTCCGTCGAGTGTAGCCTTTTTGAGGGGACATGTGCCATGAAGCTCGCCGAACAAACGCATGGCGAGCACGTCCATGGCCCAGCCAGCGAGCATGTGCCAAACCGGTGTGGACTCCAGATGCACCAGTAAGGCCATCGGTGTTGATTTCTTTTTCTTCTTGGATTGCAAATTCGGCATAGACTGATTATGGACATTGTAGAGCGACAGCGAGTCTTGGCTAGACGAAGCGAGGAGAGGCAGCGACATGTCCGAACCATGCAGTGCGGCGTCTAGATTCATGACGGGGTGTCCGACGTTAGGCGCTGTAAGTTGTGGTGTCAGAGGGAAGAATGTCGGTTGGGGAAGAGCCGAGGTGGAGGCGGGAGGCTGCGTAAAATTCGGGGATAGCATAGCGGGCGGGACCTGCGCAGGAAAAGACGAGCTGGTGGCATGAAATTGCATAGAATCCGGGGACTGCATAGCGGATGCGGCTTGTGTAAAAGGCCAGAACGATTGTGGAGACAGACCGGAAACTTCGTGCACATTGAACGGCTGTATCTGATGAGATGTTTCTTGATCCTCGTGGATACTAGGAAGCAGGTTGGTGTTCAAAGGCGCCGAAACAGCTACACGATCATATATCAGCATTCTGCGGGCCAACGGTATCGAGAGTCACCACTGTGTCCACCAGGAAGGTTCTGCATCAAAGTTGCCCAATTTTCGTCAGTAGACCATAGAGACGTGGGGTCAGAGTCGTCGGGATCCATCAGAGAAGGGTGAGAAAGGAAGCTGGACGAGTGGCGTTGATAATTCAGTATTTGAGGAGTCCTTAACGTCTTCCAAGTAAACTATACGACAAATATTGAATTAGCAATAAATTGAAATGACGCGGTGACCAAGGTCATGTCCTAATGTTTAGGTCAAGCCCGTAAGGGACCGGTTCAGATCTGGGGGAATGATGGGCATCAGACGAAGGCGGATGGAATCCCGGATAAGCCACGGACGTTGTAAGTTGAACCGCAGCGATAGCAGAGCACAGCACCATTGGTGACGCGCGTCCCGAAACGGATCCAAAACATGAAATATTGCAGGGAAAATGGGAGGCAAACATATGACGACGCGGCTGACCATCAAGGTTGTACGACACCTACCGATCAAGCCTCAAGGAGCGACGAGGATGGCTGATATCGGACAGGTGGTGGAGTGCGGGTATGTCGGGTAGAAGCACGCGCTAGATTCGAACGTAACAGCATCTGGACGCGATAAATGAAGACGGGCAGGAGTGGTCCTGGGGTTTCCGGATGATTCCGACGTCGTGGGTTTCCCCGCGGTTGTTTGACTGTGAGAGGATACGCACAGATAGCAGAGTGGAAAGACAGGGAGATCAAAGATGGTGCGAGAGTGTGTCCACGTCGTGAATGAAAAGAGTGGTGATGTCCGCTCTTGGGATAGGGCCTTTGTGAGGTGTCGCCAGTGACTCGGTTTCTCTATGGCTCTGCCAAGGAGGAATTTAAACAGTTGCAATGAAGGTGCTAGTCGGGTTGGACGGGGCAGCTCAGCATGGCAATTGCTCCGAGTCGACTCAGTCGAGTCGTCACAGTAAGTCCGAGGCTAACCAGATGATAATAAAACAGCAAAAATAAATAAATATTTATTTATTTACTTATTGGTGAGCCTCACCACTCTTAAAACCGAAGGACTTATATGGCACGTCGCACGCCCTGATGAAACTTTTCTCCGTATTCGCATCTGCCTCCATGGCGGTAGCTCGAACCTTGCGCAATGCGGCCAATGCATGCAGTCCAACACGAACAGTATGTTTGTTTTTTCGATACAGAATCTTGTGATCAGCTGATCCTGCAGGTGCAGGTACCAGACCATGGACTGGCCTGTGTTGAATCAGTGGAGGTCGATCGTTCCCCAACCCAGTGCATTCCCGTAGCAAATAAAGGGCGATCAGTGGTATTGACATCCTTGATTCATGTCATCCGCCGCTCATCGCACAGACAGCGGGACGATTCTCTTCGTTGTGTCTTAGACATTCCCGATTTTCCCAAGACATCGGAGGATGCAGAAGATCTTATCAGTATAGCCCGTTCCAGTCGAGAAGAGTGTAACAGCCGAAAAGACGCTGCTGCACACGCCGTAACCAAGCACGCCGCCAAGTTTAAGGTGCTTCAGCGAGAATCACGAAGTTTTGAGTCCAGCCGCGCGGACCAAGATATGCAAATTCTACGCGACGAATTGTCAGAGTGGGAGGGGCGGCTGTCGGCAGCCGAGTACGACATTGGCACCGTCCGAAGCATTATCAGCAGGAAGGGCTTTTCAATCCCATTATACGGCACGACGCCCGATGACGCTTTTGAGTCCGCAAGTCATTTCAGCGATAGTTTCGAGGGTGCAGACAGTGATTGAGGGTGGCGGTACACATCTGGTAGTCTGTCAGTTCGTCATATCATATATATCATTTCGTCATCGC
>CEMM01321597.1:4082-14666 GCA_900068975.1 Hygrocybe conica | reverse complement strand
ACAGCAGCTCCCACACCCCAGTTATACGACCAACAGCACCTCCCACATCCCAGTTATATTACCAACAGCACCTCTCATACCCCAGTTATACGATGGACAGCAGCTTGCACATCCCAGTTATATTACCGACAGCAGCTCACACAGCCTAGTTATATTACCAACAGCACCTCTTATACCCCAGTTATACGATGGACAGCAGCTTGCACATCCCAGTTATATTACTGACAGCAGCTCACACACCCTAGTTATATTACCAACAGCAGCTCTCACACCCCAGTTTTACAATGGACAACAGCTCACACATCCTAGTTGTACGACTGACAGCACCTGCCACATCCCAGTTGTAATACCGACAGCAGCTCCCACATCCCAGTTATATTACAAGCAGCAGCTCCCATACCCCAGTTATACAATGGACAGCAGCTTGCACATCCCAGTTATATTACCGACAGCAGCCCACACACCCTAGTTATATTACCCACAGCACTTCCCAAACCTCAGTTTTATTACTCACACCAGCTCTCTCACCCCAGTCTCACTCATCCCATAACCCGACTTCAATGCAATGGATTGTGACACCTAATATTCTGTTTTTGTACCATTTTATTACATAATCCCAAACACCCAGAACCGGTAATTTTATGACTTCATCTTCTCTATGACATCATCAAGCTTGGCGCGAGTCCTCCTCAGCGCAAAGGTTGAATTCGTGTACAGGTCAGTTCACTCTTCTCTGCATTCTGCATTTGTCTTACCTCTTCCTGCAGATCCTCCCCATACTACTTGTGGCGACTCTGCCGCCCCATCATCAATCTTGCAGTTGGCCACACAATCACCTCGTTTCGAGCGATGACATTTCGTCTTGTCCAAGCCACGACGTCTTGACGATAACTCACGTCCCACCTTGCAAACTGGATCGACGTGTCAATCGACGTGTGTTGAGAGCCGCAAGGTCAGTCGTTGGTTATTGGTGGTGGATACACACCGGTTTGAGCCACAGATACTTGCACAGATATCATACTACTAGTAGACACTTCAATTTTTGTTGACTTGTACACATATTTATGGCCTATCTAACGGTGTGCAACCCCTACGCCTTGGTCTTCCTCCTCCCACTCGCGGATGACTTCGTCTTTGTCCTGATTGGGTATATCAGACATTATCAAGCAAGAGAAACCGTGTCTCCTCACTTTTTCTTGGCAGGTTCTTGAGGCTCGTCCGAGTTGCCATCGCCAGCGGGGCGCTTTTTGGAAGACGAAGCTTTGTCGCGATCTGCGGGAACCGCCGTGTTAGCATCCACCATTGTCTTGAGAACCCATTTCACGTCATCCACCGCCGACACCAGCCCTTTGTCCGTTACCTTGCCACCGAGTTTGGCAATCCACCACGCAAGCGTTAGAATGACAATAAACATTCCGTTCGATCCCCCGACGTAAGTCCGACTCCATTTTTCTCCGTGTGCTGACACCGTGGCGTCACTGGACCCTTGGCGCCACTCCGGTTGGAGACTACGCCACCACGCCCACCATGCCACAGTATATGCCGACAATTTGCTGATATTGGGAGGAGAATCAAGCTTGCGGCCACCACGAAGCCACACGCGCACAACGTCCGGTCTGTTGGCGCAATCCAACCTGGCGGCCTAAAGAGATGCGATCCATTAGAACACGACACAGAACACAGTGGCAATACTTACCGTTGAGGGAAAGGAGAGGTGGGCTTCGAATGCGATCCATTTCTCCACCAGCTCGACCCATTCTGGTGCCGTCGAGATGCCGTTGAAGTGATCAACAGCCGTACAGAGCCAGGCTGGGCGCCCCGCGGGGTCTGGCGTCGCCGGGCCTGTTTTCTTGTTCCCCTTGCCGGCCTCAGATGGCGTGGTTTCAGAAGGGGATTGAGACAAGATCGGCGTTGTGACGCGCGAGCCATCGGACTTGGGGTCGTCAATGTTGACGGTGGCAGAGGTGTCGGCGGGTGGCCCGTCGATGGTGGACTTGGATTCGGTGGACTTGGGGTCGTCAATGTTGACAGTGGCAGGGGTGTCGGCGGGTGGCCCGTCGATAGTGGACTTGGATTCGGTGGGCTTGGGTTCAACAATGGGTTCGGATTCGGTGTCGGAGTCCGGGCCCGCATCGAATTCGGTGTCCGTGGATGGGCCCGCAATGACGGCGGAAGAGGGCGTGCTTGAAGAAGAGCCCGTGGGTTGTGCACCAGTCGAGGAGCCGGAGGCGCGTGCTCGGGACGACAGCTCATGCCGTTCGGACTTCAACTCCTCCAATAGAGCGCGGCTGGTCATGTTCCTGGCCATCCGCTCGATCTCGCGAGCCGTTGGCCTTCCCTTTCCTTTAGACGTGGCGTCCGGCGTCGGGCCATTGTCCACCGGGACATCAGCGAACGTGGTTATCGTGCCAGGGAGGGCACGAGCTGCACAAACGTCAGGGGCTGGGTGGCACAGTCAGAATATTGCACCTTTGTGATCGGAAAAAAAGGCACTCACAAAACACCTTTTTGAGGAAAGCCTTGAATGGTTTCTCGACGTGGTCAACCCATCGGTCGTGATAGACCTCATTGAAGTTGTAGCCAAGCTCGGTCGTGCCACTGTGAAAGCTGTTGGCGAGAGACAACAATGTTGAGTGGATAGCCAGAGACAAAAGGCCTTGTCTCACCTCATTATCGTGATCTTCCCGCCCCGTTTCGGTTCCGGTCCGCCTAATAAGATGGTCCCTGCGAACCCCGTCTCGTGCTCGAGCTGCTCGAGCACGAATGTCATGGTCCTTGTAAGGGCGGCCTGGTTCCTAGACGATAGTGAGTCAGCATCTCCGAAGCTACATCCGCACAAAAGCAAAAAACTTACTCGTCATAGAATACTGCCTTAGCCCGGCGTTCGGCCTCCTCGGTATCTACACCAGTTTCGCCTTCGTCATTCTCGTCCTCATCACCGGAGCCCGCCTCAAGCTCCGAACCGTCCTCGGTGAACTGCTCGGGGTGTTCTATGAACCTCGTCACCCTCGCTTTCACGTCTGCTGGCTCGAGAACATATAGATCCTTCAGAACCGCACTGCGGAAGGGTAAGTCGGGGAACTTGTCGGCGTCCTGGGGGTTGGCGATGATGTGCGCCGCCCATCGTTCCGCGACGGTCGCTTTGAGATGAGGGTTTCTGTCGTAATAGAGAACTGAATAGGCTTGAACGATTGAACGTTTTTTGTGGCCTTTCTTCGGCTTCAGATCGAGCACTTTCACATAGCCACGTCGAATGCCGGACCGACAATGGTTGTTGTACCATTCTTTGATGCGCTACACAAGACAAATTCAACATCAATCAGTGTGAAACCAATGCCACGACCGGAAGGCCGAAACTCACTTTCTTTGTGGCCTTTATGGCGGCCGGCGAACCTCCTAGCTCGGGCCAGCGGGCGAGGAAGATTTCGATTACCTGCGGCCAAAACCCGGGCAAGCCGCTCGGCTTTTGCTCTTGGCAAGAGAGGTAGAGGGGCTCGTAGCGCCGAAGCCATTCCTCCTGCTCAGGCGTCGCCCAGCCTCTGCGGCCGCCTTTGTTGCCCTTGACCATACTGGCGTAGCGATGTGGGTTAAAGATGATGTGCGTGTGTGTGTGTTGGATGCGGCGATGGGTTTGGAGGGGCTGCGGTGAACTGGCGAGGTCTTATATAGGCGTGGTGAACAATGATCGGCATAGTCGGTGGTGGCAATGTATGTTAGTGTAGTGGCATAGGGCGTATGGTGGCGTACCAAACTCACCACTCAGCACAATGAGAACCGTCAAAGCGTTGGCCACCCTAAGCCCGACTCGACCTGTAAGCGGGTGTGGTCATGGCGGATGTGTGGGCGTAGGTGATCAGCACACACCAATCAAGCAATTGCCAATCAGCTCAAACGCCTTTAGATCGGTGAGCTCCCCTGGGCCCGACAACAATGTTGATCCGACATGTCGTCCTGGGCAGATGAACGTGAAATAATCTCGGTCGGGAGTGAGGGTGATTGTGATAGGTGGCGGGGGTAGGGGAGTCATCCGTTGGGGGTGAGATATGGGACTCGGAAGTAGCACTCGATGATGGTTGGGAACTTGGTCTGGACGTGTATTCATCGTTTTGAATGTTTGAGTGATACGGTGAGCGAGTCGATCGGACGCACTGTTCTCATACAATCCGCAAGTACCATCTACGCCGAGCCCGGACGTAGCGTGAAACATCATACAAGTGGTTTGGGAGGCTTCGAGATCCAAACGAGGATGGTATTTCTGGTCGTAAAGGAAAAAAAGGGAGAGTGTGATCTGGGTCGATGGTCTAGGTGAGAGGCGGATCGGCGATGCCAGGACATGGAAAGTAGGACGTACACGATATTGAAAATGGTGATTCGGGATGACCCATAGCGTGCCGAGATTCACAGCGATCCGCGCACCAGAGATTTGAGAGAGATTTGCACATGAGAAGCGTTGGTCCTTCGTGAACGTAGCCCAAGTCCGAGTGCCGTGCACTGTCACCCGAACGATGAGAGTGTCGAAAGGTGACGGCCATCGAGCGCCGTGCGGCGTCGGGCAGCTAAAGGTGCGGCAGGGTCAGTGAGGATACAATGACAAAGTACACAGCAACCGACCGTGGCCTGTAATGCATGCGTGCGTTCTGATGTGAGATCGACGGTATGACCGTCGACGGGGGATAACCGTGACGGCGGTGGTCGGGTCGAGTTGGGGTTTGAGCAGATCGAGTTTGAGCAGATCGAGTTTGAGGAGGTCGAGTTGAGACGGTCGAGTTTGAGACGGTCAAGATCGAGTTTGGGTCGAGGTCGAGTTTGAGATGGTCGAATCTGAGTACTGAGTTTGGGTCAAGGTCGAGTTCCGAGTCGTTTAGCGTCTGCGTCCAAGTGAGATCGAGCTGCCAAATAAATGATATCGATGATCGAAGGCTGACCGAGTAAACGTGGAATGGTGGGTGAGCGTCGATCTTGCACGAACGACGTACGGCGGTCATCAAGTGATGCCGGCCGCATGCACATGCCCTAAGCCAGCGTACCAACTCGACTCTGAATTCAATTAATATTCAAAAGTCGGTCCGTAATTCGGTAAGTCCGATATTCGTATGTATTCAATATACATGCAGAATGATGTTACTATCCAGGCCCCTCCGACGCAGACAACTTGGATATAGATGTGAGTCAAACAGCCTCACCACAGTGATCGAGATGGAGCCTGGACGAACCAGGACCTCTGGCCATACCACGCTGGATCCTACCACGCCCTCGTCAGGACTTGGATCCATGAGACGTAGCAGCAGAACTCACCAGCCAGTCAAGCCGCCAATGCTTCTCACTGGCACTCCATGCGAGGGCGACATCTTTTCGTCAATCTCGGTGCACGTCGGTAATGTGTGTTGAACCTTTGAAAGATCGGCTTTGACACTAAGCACGCGACCGCCGATTCGACCTCTAACCCCCGACATCTTGACTCCTAGCAACAGGTACAGACCAATCTGCAGCTCTAAGTGAGATTGCATCGTACGGGCGCTAGAGAGGTGAACTGAGACATCCGACGTACTGAAAATTTGACAAGACACAGAGCAACCTGAAGATCCGATGGCAGCGTCGAAGATTGGGGACGGTTCAGAGATCACAGAGCTCACAAGAGCCATTTACCATCCTCATGTTCAAGTCTGACCTGGCCAACTTGAACGACTCGGCAGCGCACTTTGATAACACAAGATTTCGGTCAGTCTAAGAGCACTGCAGACAGTTACTCACAGATGTATGGCAACACATTGGTTCCAGGGTGCCTCTCCTTTCGTAAACAGAACCTGTGACCTGACGTCCGCTTGAAGGTTGCTGAAGTTGCGGCGGTGTTTGTTGATTGAACGCCGCAGATCCATCGAATAACCTGCCCTGCTGTTGTGCCTGTAGAGCAGTTTGCGGCCAGCGCTGGTCTAATACACCAAATGGCGAAATGCACTTACGGCTTGCGCAACGCACAGCCTAAGTAGGCTGGGTTCCGAAAATCGAAGGCTCGTCGGCTTGGCTACATACAGCAAAAGAAGATCATCGACATCAAACCCGGAATGATCAAAAGTCACCTCAAAAGATACCCAATGCACCCCCTCGCTGCTGGGCTTGAACAACATCTTCCAACATATTCGTCGCTGCAGGCTGCGGTCGGACTTGTTGGTGGCGGTGTGATCGGTCCGCTTCGGCCCGGGTCGAGCGGTTGTTGAGTGCCTCGTGATTTCAATGTCGAACCTCACTCACCATGTCGTCGAACCGTCGCCGCAAGAAACCTCCCGTCAACTGCAGAATTGCTCGCTCACCAACGCCCGTCGATGAAACGACCATCATTCGTGCAATACACGTCCGTCGAACGGCAACGGGTCGCATCGGTGGCACCACCACTCACAGCGGAGATCGCATGGAGGGACCCGCCGGTAATCTCATTACGGCCTCGTCCGCAGCTGATTCTGCTACCACCACCCTCGACGGAGCTGTCAGTCTTGACGTCGAAGTCAATAACTCTGACTTGGTCCAAGAGCTCGAGCCTCCGTTGGACGAGCAAGCCGATAAACCTCAGGCCTCGCCGGTAAGCCCCACAATTGGGATTATTTTGGTGGCACTGACGAGTTTCTATTGCAGTATCGCCCAATTCAAGATTGGCTTCCCCATCGCCAAGACTACCTCGAGGAACTCCTCCGGCACGACGGCCGCAAGGGTGATATCTCACATCGCTGCTCAACAATCGGCTGCACGGAAGCGGGGCGTTTTATTTGTCACGATTGTATGCACAACAGCAGCTACTGTCGAACTTGTCTGGTTGGCCGACACCACAACCTCCCGTTTCATCGGATAATGGTAAGTTCGTCGGGTCTTCAGACGGTTTGCTTTGGCTGACGCATCGCCAGCATTGGACAGGGATATTCTATGACAAAACTACACTTCAATCTCTCGGTTTAGTTCTCCAGCTCGGTCACGGTGGCTTCTGCTGCCCAAATCCCGGCCCTGTCCAGAACCTCACCATCGTCGATATCTCCGGCGTCCACGAAATTCAAATACGGTACTGCGAATGCCACCAAATTACTGGCGGTTCCCGCTCCCATGTGCAACTCCTTCGAGCACGGCTGTTCCCTGCCACCGTGATATATCCTCGCAAAGCGTTTACGTTCGACGTTCTCGACACCTTCCATTTGATGACCCTGCAAGGCAAGATATCAGCATACGATTTCTACACGACACTCTCTCACAAGTCAGATAATACAGGGCTTCGAGGTGTAAAGGTACGGTGGCGACGTCGACAATAATTCACATGCTAACTGACACATCCGATTGTAGAATTGCTACCCTCAATTTTTGACTGTCGTCCGTATATGGCGACACCTCAAGATCCTAAAGCGCTCTGGTCGTGGAAGTGACCCGGCTGGTGTAGCAGCCACCGCGGTGGGCCAATGCGCGATGGAATGCCCCGCATGCCCCCAACCCGGTCGAAATTTGCCACCGGACTGGGAGAAAGCATCCAAAGACCGAAGGTGCAGTTCTTCTGTCATCGTTTATCTTTTGTGTGTTGAATTCAGCGAGTGTCAGCTGGCTCTATTCCCTCAATCTTACGATCGACGCGAACTTTCGACTCAAGAACAAAGCACGCGGGATCAAGAACGACCCTCCTCTGGGCGACGGTTGGGCACATTGGGTTCCCGAAGAGCCTTATCGTGCTCATCTGGAAAAGTACGGACATCAAACAGAGGTAATGCCACATGTGTTTTCAAGCTGTACTGTGTTCGGCTGATACGTTGACAGCCCAACCTCTGCGAGTCTGACCTCCATGCGGTCGATCATGCAAACACGCGATTTTCACAAGGATATACGTCAACCGGTGTCGGGGGAGTTCTGTGCGCGCGCCACTCCCTTGTACGCAAGAACGGCATGGGCAATTTGCAGAAGGGGGAGAGGCCAGTCCGTTTCCAGTCCCATACGCGTACGCGCTGACCTTGCTGACAGGTACGCCAACATGGACTTTATTGTCTTTTCCGGCTTCATCGGCCTCATTGTTCGGCTTCTCGTGTTCTCATACGACATCGCGTGTCAATGGTCGAAGAATCTCCAGACAAGGAACTCACAACTTCCCAAACAGATGCGCCTAAATCCCGAACAACTTGCTGCCGCCCGTTTTGTGATTCCGAAATTTCATATCTACGCCCATGGGCTCTCGTGTCAAAGCGCATTCTCTCTCAATTTTCTACCTCTCATGGCACGGACCAACGGAGAAGAACCCGAACGATGGTGGGCGCACATCAATCCCGTGAGTATGAGCACAAAGGAAATGGGACCAGGTGCGCGCTTAGACACGTTGGATGACCACGCGGCTGCCTGGAATTGGCGGAAAATTACCGGAATGGGTAAGCATGTATCTCATCGCTTCGCTATTGTTCTCATTCTTCCTAGGTTCGAGCCTGGCCACACAGCTGCGCAAAGCCGTCGACATGACTCAAACGCACAAAGGTCGCCATGTCGAATTAACCGGCACCTTCCCGACTCGCGTCGTTGAAAAGTGGGAGGCTATGGTCACCGTGTGGAACGATGATCCAAGGTCAACAAATCCCTACACGGAACCCGTGATGAGTACGTTCGTTTATTGCCTTCGACGCGTGCCACTGACCTTACGGTGTGGTTTTCAGGCACATCGACAACGACCCTCCGTCTAGAATTAGCGAAAGAGGAAGCCACGCGGACCGAGGAGACAACGCCGCACGAGATGTCGCCTAGCGCTTTTGTGCAGATGGGATTGGATCTTGAGGATCAGCAGTAAGTCCATGGGCACTCAGAATCTGCCACAAGCGATGTTAATGCGAAGTCTTTCAGGCGAACACTCCTACAAAGCTTGAAGGACCAGAAGACTGCGGCGCAGGAAGGAGACATCGAGGAGCGGCGGAATGTTCTACGCTGGCGTATTCAGGCCTGGTTTGAAGTACGGAAGATTTATATGCCTGCTCTTGTTGACGATCAGGACTCCAATATCTCGTCAACATCGGCCACAAGAGCCACACCTGAACAGGTGCCACTGAAATTGCCCTCCTCATTGACTCCGGCCCTTCGATCCACCTGCTTCCAGGGTCTAGCAGACATCGAGCGCCGCCTGCGAGTGGCACAAGCCGATGACTGCCTCACTGATCTACGAAAGCAGCTGCGAATCACGATGGGATTACAACACTACAAGTATACGCAGATCGGACCTAGTCAACGTGCAGGCACGCGGGCACGCTTGCTCATCAGCCGGTTCCAAGAAAAGACAAAGCGTTGCACTGATCGATACCGTGCTGCACTGTCGGCTGTGACTTCGTTAGATCCCGGTGGAGAATGGTGTTCGCGATTGAAGCCTTTGGCAGATGCCGACATCCGACCCCCTAGGAAAGGAGATGACGAGGCTGAGGGTACCCGCGAGTTATCTTGGATCTGGCGTGTCGATCGTCGCAGTGGATCATCAAGCGACCATTCTCAAGCGGATCTCGATCCAATGGGTGACGAGGAACTTACGGAATGTAAGCACTTGCCAATCTCATGATAATCACTGATGCTTACTGCTTCAGGTCTACGATGCGAGTGGGCAAAGTCAAAGGCACGCGCTGACCGTTGGGGTGAAGAGGTCTTGTTGCTTGTGGAGGAAATGCGCCGGGTCATCTGCTTCCTTGATTGGAGATCTTCGTGGTGGACGACACAAGCTGTGGCTCGACCTGGGCTGGCCCCAGATATCGTGGATGGACTGATTGCATATGCCGCAAAACAAGCAGAGCTGAACCGATCGTTAGCGACAGCTTTTGCGGCGCAATGGCACCCACTCCTCGTGTCAAATGGGTTTAGCATTGCGTGGCCAAAGGGTTACGTGCCAGTGCCAGGTAATGTAGATAGGATCAGTGGCAAGGTTGTGGGATAGCTTCAATTTCAATGCAATGTATCGAGGAATGAATGTCTTTGGATTGTGAACATGTCAGAGAAAATAATGACTGGGCTGTTGGAACTACTTATAATGGGTACAGGAAGTGCTGGGAGTGATAAAACTGGGGATGGGAGCTGCTGTCCCTGTTAAACTGAGGTGTGGGAGCTGCTGTTGGTTGTACAACTGGGGTGTGGGAGGTGCTGTCAATTGTAAAACTGGGATGTGGGAGCTGCTGTTGGTCATAAAACTGGGGTATGGGAGCTGCTGTCCATAATATAACTGGGGTGTGGGAGGTGCTGTCAGTCATATAACTGGGGGGTGGGAGGTGCCATCTGTAATACAACTGGGGTATGGGAGGTGCTGTTAGTAATAAAACTGGGATGTGGAAGCTGCTGTCAGTCGTACAAGTGGGGTATGGGAGGTGCTGTCCATTATAAAACTGGGATGTGGAAGCAGCTGTCGATCATAAAACTGGGGTATGGGAGCTGCTGTCAGTAATAAAACTGGGATGTGGAGGCTGCTGTCAGTCGTATAACTGGGATGTGGAGGCTGCTGTCAGTCGTATAACTGGGNNGTGGAGGCTGCTGTCAGTCGTATAACTGGGGTGTGGGAGCTGCTGTCCATCATACAACTGCAGTATGGGAGGTGCTGTTGGTCATAAAACTGGG